>JAAGNO010019621.1:0-12862 GCA_033439905.1 Ceryle rudis | reverse complement strand
TGGCTTGGTGAGCACCTCCACCAGCTCCCTCAGCACCCTTGGGTGGATCCCATCCTGCCCCACAGACCTGTGTGCGTCTAAGCAGTGTAGCAGGTCACTGACCATTTCCCCGGGGACCAGGGGACTTCATTCTGCTCCCTGTCCCTGTCTTCCAGCTTGGCAGGCAAGGTACCAAAAAACAACTGGTCTTACTATTGAAGTACCTCAGCCTTTTCCGCATCTTTAGTCACTGCTTCTCCTGGAAATCCAGTGAAGGATGGAGATTCTCCTTGCCCCTCCTTTTGCTGTGAAAATATTTAGAGAAACCTTTTTAATGTCTTTTATGGCAGTAGCCAGATTAAGGTCTAGTTGGGCTTTGGTCCTTCTCATTTTGTCCCGGCCTCATCTCACAATATCCTTGCAGGTCTGAGTTGCCTGTAGCCCCTTCCAAAGGCTGCTCTTTCTTCCTGAGTTCCATCCAAAGCTCTCTGTTCAGCCAGGCTGGTCTTCTTCCCCACCAGCTCATCTTTCAGCCCATGGGGACAGCTTGATCCTGCCCCTTTAAGATTTCCTTCTTGAAGGACACCCAGCCTTCCTGGACTCTTTTCCCTTCAAGACAGCCTCCCAAGGGACTGGTCAACCAGGCTCCTAAACAGATCAAAGTCTGCCCTTTGGAAGCCCAAAGTGGCAGTTCTGCTCACCAACCTTCCTAGTTCTCCAAGAATCAAAGACTCTACCATTTCGCGATCACTATGCCCAAGAAGGCCTCCAACTATCACATGACTCACAAGTCTGTCTCTGTTCACAAACAAAAGGTCCTTCCTGAGTTGGTTCACCCACCAGCTGTGTCAGGGAGTTATTTTCTGCACACTTCAGGAACCTCCTGGCCTGCTCCCTCTCTGCTGTGTTGTATTTCTAGCAGGTATCTGGTAAATTGAAGTCCCCCAGGAGAACAATTGGGAGTGATTGTGAGACTTCTCTCAGCTGCTTATATATTTTGTCTGCCTCTTGATCCTGACTGTGTGGTCTATAACAGACCCCCACCATGATATCTGCTTGGTTGGCCTTCACCTTGCAGTTGGCTACCAGAAACATTCCCCAATACTTAACTTTAGTAATTTAATCTTGAATGCAACAATCTTAAAAATAACATTTTCAAGTGATAAAATCAACTTGGAGAAACAGATAATTGCGTGCTAGCACTACCAGAGCACCTTTACTGAACCTTTCTGTATCACATTCTATTAGTTAGAAGTTCCCTGCCAAAGCAGAATTTACAGCAAGAGGCATTAATAGAGAGAACAACCACCCCATGCAGTGTTCTGTAAAGGCAAAAGCTTATTTTATCTGCACTAATAGACAACTCCAATCCTCAGACACTGAAATTCTTATGAATAGCTTGGTCTCGAACAGAAAGAACACCAATTTGATTACTTACACTTGTTTATTGCATTAATTTACCAAGCCTGGTCAAAATATACTCAAAGCTAAACCTTCACCTGCACCCCACCTCACTTGGTGTATCATTAAAGATATAAAAACATGACTTTTCATTACTTTTGTTGCTCTTATTGAAATACCCAACACTCAGACCTCTACCTTGCACTTGACATTATTATAGGCAGCGTTAGTTTTTGTAGGCAGATAATTGAGCACTCTTTGAAGTATTTATTTCCCTCCCTGTACTGGTTTCAAGACCAAGCAGAAGAGAAGTAAAACTGTCTATAGGATATGGGAATACTGTTGTTGTACTGGGTCCTCAAACTTAAGTGGCAGACATATGACTTCTGGAGTTAGAGCCATCAGAAGTGTCAGCATGAAAGAGCAGCCAGGTCCAACAAATTAAACTGAATGGATAACTGGAAAGAAACAGGAATGATGAAATGAGAAGATGGTGTCCACTATTTGCTGAAAAGCCAAGTCTCAAGACCTCAGTGCCCCTAAAATACAGGATATGAACTCCAGATTGAGTCATATTTTGGACTTTCAGGCCACACCAGAACAGCAAGCCAGGATCAGAGGTGAAAATAATCACATGAACTTGCCTGAAATGCAATTTACCCTTAACATCTGTTAAAAACGTTAAGACATTAAAGCTTTATAGAAAGCCACCTTCCTAAAGCCAGGACTCACATTTAAATAATGTATTTTTATTTTCCTTTTTTTTTTTAAACCCAATCCATTCAATTTATGTCTGACAACCATATGATCACACACAGTATTAAACTGACAAGCTCTTTCAGACTAAATCATAGTCTGAGCACTTCAGACAGATGACAAAACCTACAAGTCATTTGTCAGTGTTCTGCACCCTAAAGCAGGCAACTGAAACAATTACTACATTGCTGATAAGCTTGCAAGCCTGTTTCCCCCTCCTATCACCCCCTTCCATTAGGAGAATTATATTCTACCTTTAGGCGCATGAAATAATTTGGAATTGCTCATTTGCTAGAGCTCTAACTGTACAACTGACTTGGGCAGCTCTTGTATTCTGGTTTAGCAGAGCACTCAATTCTTCTGAGAGTTTCACTGCACAGGATAAGCCACTGAGCATCTGAAGTCTGTCATTTTGCCCTGAGGGCAACTACTCAGCTCTGTCTCTGTTAGGGGGAATATTGACTGTCACATATAGAAACCCTCAAGGGATCTTGCTTCTCTTGCTGTTCTTTGTCCAACTTTATCACCAATAGAAATTACCAGTTGATGGGGCAGGTTGTCTTAGGTTCCACCATAACACAAGTTCTCCTTGGCTAAATATCACTTGAGGCATGAAGTTGGAAGGTTCAACTTCTCAGAGTTCCTCACCCCAGGATGCAGCCCAACAGAATGCACCTGCACCAAGAACAGGTTGCTGGAGAGGCTGTCTTCCCTCCCAGAGCCCTGCTGTAGTCTCCCAGGCAAGCAGACCCCATGGAGAGGCAGTTTGCTCCTCTCCAGTCCTGCTTCTGCCCAGAGCCATTTTGATTGTTGTACCATACACCCTAAATGCCTCTTCTCCAGCTGCTCCCTGGAGTAGCTGGGAAACAAAAACACCATTGTCCCCATTCTTCACATTCAGTTTCAGCCCTAAAACGTTTGCTGCAGCTTGCTGTCCAGATATCATCCCTGAGGCACTTCTCATGAAACTTCTGCCTCTTTTTTGTGGTCCCTCTTCAACTGTCCCAAACTTCCATGTTATTTCTCTCCATCCTTTGATCTACTTTTAACCAAGCAGAGACAATGGTGGGAAAACAGGATGCACTGAAAAGCTGCAGCCATCACTGAAACACTCAGTGAAAGTCTAGTCATTTAAAAGATGGAGGGCCATCCCAGCTAGCACGATCAGGAGACACCGTTTTCTGGCACTAATGCACACCCACTATTTCCAGGGAATCTTATGAAGACAGATACTCCCTCTTTCCCTTTTTGAGGAGGAATCCAAAAGCACTGCCAGCAATGCTTGTCCAGCCTTGGGCTGAGTGAAGGACAATTAATCCTTTTTTCAGGGTTGGAATGCATTTATTACTCCTCTATGATGACAATTTAGACTCAGTGGAAAGGTTTCCTTGGTATTAGGAATAGAGAGTTTGCTCTATCCATGTGAACTTGTACCATGTTACTAAAAACAATCTCAGAATTTTCATGCTAAGTATATACACGAAGGAGATTCCTTTCATTATTTGCAAAAAAAGAAAGTGCCAATATCAGCAAAAATCAAAACTAAACTTATTGATGCTGCATTTTATTCTACCATCACACTCCCTTCTGGTTTTGCCCTCCTCCCTTATGTTGCATAACCTAATTTTATTTTTTCGGCCATTTATTTTGTTATCCACTTTACATTTCACAGCGGCAGATCAACAGCATAACTGCTGGTGACAAAGTTGGACATCTGTAGGGGAAAGACAAAGCTTTTAGTCAAAACCCAAGATATTGAGTTAAAACCAATAATTATTCCCTGGTTTAATAAAAAAAATGTGACAAACATCAATTATCATAACTTTTTTTCCCCACATGGCCTCTGAACTTTTTCAGCAGAGCTCTTGGAAAGAGGCAATGATGCAATTTAACAACAGTGCATTGCCAGGAAGAAGTTCATTTCCATTGTTTCAAGGAGAAGTAGCTTGGGGAGAAACAAGCTTCCAAATACGTTTCTGAAAAAAAGCATGCAAATAGCTAACATAAAATTGGAATGATTTATAGGTGGTTTGTTACTTAAATAAGATTTGAAATTGATCTGGCTTTGTTCTGTAATTCTGGTTTTAAGATAAAAAAGTTTCCTACACAGAAGTGTTGCCTGTAGCAGAAAGTGATAGTAAAGTCCAAGCAATTAAAATCTTAAATGGATTTTAAGAGGAAAAAAATAACTTCTGGCCTGACAAAAACAGGGACAATTCAGCCAACCTTGTTACTAGAAACTGTGGGTGTCCCATGTTTCCAAGCACCCCATCAGTGTATCATAAAGCTACGTAACCATGGTGTCCAAGTACTGTAGCATGACTTCAATCTCTGGTCTCTGGGAGATGAAAGGCAGCCCGTGGCCATCTCACTAAACTAATATTTGGCATTCTCCAAAATCAGTTGTCTCCACCAGCTTTTTTACAATGCTCTTGAAAAAGCAGCTACTCTGTCTCAGCTCCCCATCTATAAAGCAGGAATAGCATTTTTCCTCATGAAGGGCAAACATAAGGGCACGGTGCAAGCTGAGCTACACCCCAGACTCAGACCACTGGTAGACTCAAATGGTGTGGCTGAGCAGTGATGCAAGAGCATTTAATAGTTGCAAGCACTCAGCTGGACAAAGGGCTTTTACCACACCTCAGACTTGTTAGTTCTGGGAGGTTTTTATCCTTCCTGACAATAGGCATCCCAGCTCCAGTGCTAACGTCCCAGTGAGAATTTATGATACCAAAGGATTTATAATACCATAAACTAATGGCAACAAACACAGCAGCCTGGCACCCCGTAACCCCACGCCCAAAAGAGATAAACCACTCAAAACCAGTAACAAACAACAGTAAACCCACCCACAGCTCAAAAAACAACTCTAAATCCAAAAACCAGAGAACTCCACACAGTGACCATCCTACCAACACAACGGATGCTCATAACAACTCCATCAAGCCTGTCAAAACTTCAACCCTCCAAGACTCTCAAAGGTCTGTAATTCTCCCAAATTTAAGTCAGGGCTCAAATAAACATTGAGCACCAAATAAACTGTTTCCATTCAGCCCATATCCAGGGTTAAACTACAACAGTTGCTCTACCACCCAGTAACCTTCTCCCAGCTGGGAAGTGGAATGGGGAAAAAAAAGAGGGGACCCTTGGGTTGGAATGACAACAGATTCAATGAAACAGAAAAGCTAATTAATACTAATGGCAATATAAAGTACACAAAGTTATACTCAACCCACTGAATGCATGAGCTTCACAACAAATGGGAAAGCAGGATGATGAGCCAGCCCTTGGGAGAAGAAGGAAGAGGCTCCAAGGTTGGGAGCACCACTGCATGTCATGCTTCTTTAAGTGCTTAATAAATTGAACAGCTTTGTCTTAATTCTGAAGCTAGAGAAATCTCTCAAAAACTCAGTGAGAGGCAACAAATGAGAAGAAACTTGTCTTTGGATGTTCTTCAGCAGGAAAAAATTAATGCTTGAACTGACTTGAGCTTAGTACTGACACAGCACTAGGAAGCAAGAGGCATTTCTGCACTGTTTCCAAAACTCACATGTCTTGGGGAGCTTGGCACAACTCCTTTTAAAACATGAGTTGCTCACCAGTCGCCAGTCACCTTCGAGAGGGGACGGGGTTCACTGCACCCTCACACTTCACTGGAAGTGTAGCAGCAAGCTGAGACTGGGATAAAACTGGCCACAGCAAGTTTACAGAGGAAACAGATTAAAGAAAATGATGATCTATAGACCAGAAATAAGAAGCACCTTAGGAGCGTGCTTGTTCCAAAGCAAGTAAACTTCATCATGATCAATGAGCCATTCAAGTGGATTCCAGCCAATTCATACAGGGGGAAAAAATAGAAATCCTTTCAAAGAGAAAAATGGCCAAACAAGATGAAGAGGTAGAGGCTGCAGCTAAGCGAGTGCAGCCAGAGGTAGCATGAAAGGCTGTATTCAAGATACAGAAATCCACTGAAGCATCTCAAAGTGCCATTGCTCCACATATTGTACAAACCATTCTTTATATTCTTCCTTAATTATTTCTCAAGTGGAGGCCAGGTGCTCCTTGAACGGATCTCCAATTTCAGAACTGCTCCACTCACATGAATAATAGAGACCAACTCTGAAAGGCAATAGTTTGAAATTTCAAATTCACATTAGCACCACAGCAGGGTAATTTCTGCCCATCGCCTCCACGGTCTGCTTTGGGTGGTGGTGTGGCTGTGCTGTAGAAGAGCTGGCACTGTCACCAGAGCACACAATCTCAGAGTGATGTTTTAACATTCCTCGACCATCACAGCATCTCCCTTTCCTGATCAGGCTGAAAGGAGCAACCTTAGTTTTCAAATACTCGATTTTCATGCAAAATAAACTCTCCTCAACTAGTGTGTCAGATTAACTTACATCTCTGTCCCATACACAATTATGCCAAGAGCAAAACTGACACCCACAGAGCATTGCTGGGAACATAGGCACAAAGATACACTCTCCTTGGGATACTCTTGCTGTTGGCTACGAGATGACTCACAGATGACTTGTTCCAAACTGATTAAACTCCTTTATGAACAATGAAGCTCTTGAAGTGTATTCCAGCCAATACTTAATGAGAAAATAACAAGTGTCTCCAAGCAGAAGAATAGGCAAAAAGGACAGAAAAGCTTATAGCAATACCACAGTTGATTAGCCAGCTTTCTAAAATACTAAGCCTTGCAACGGAAATCTGAGTGAGTAACAAAGTTGGTTTAACTGCCAGGTCATTTCCCACTTTGAAAGATGCACAAAGATTTTCCTTTATCAGAATCAGTTTGTAAGGTTTAACCCCCGAGGAAAAAAAAAAAAACAACTTTGGGCAAATATCCTTAGGTGTCAACATTTTTGCCTGCCTGCTTTCCTGGGCTTCTTAAAAAAAATGACTTTCAGAACAATAGAAACTTGTTCTAGCAGGAACAGGATCCGTGTGACTGTTACCTTCTCAAATATGTTCCTTTTCTCACCTGTTCTCTTTGCAAATACCTTGAATTGCCAAAATCATCTAACCCACCTTCCCCCAGCAGCGAGCACTGCATGAGCCCTTCCCACAGATAATCCCTTCTCCTTTTGCGAGCCGTCCTGACCACGTGTCAGCTGAGGCATTAACACAGCACCCATGGCTTCTGCAGGAGAAATTATCCTTGTCCTTGGGGACTGCTCATTACATCAACAGCTTTACCACTCATTTCATCCACTCCTGAATGCCACCACCCTAGAACTCAGTGCTTGCACTCAGTATTAACTACAATACTTCCTAGAAAAACAGAGGGTGAGCACGCAACATCAGACTCTACAGGTTGGACATTCCATACAGCCTTGAGACCTGGTCAAGAATTGAGATACAGGCCTTAGTTTTGTAAATCTGTTTTGGACAGATGAAGCTCAGGGTCTCAGATCACTGCTCCACATGTGGACATGTATCATCAAAAGGTTTTTCCTCCCTATGTCACACACCTACTGTGGAAAAAAGACTGGAGGCGACTTCACAGAATCACAGCATGGTAGGGGTTGGAAGGGACCTCTGGAGATCATCGAGTCCAACACCCCTGCCAGAGCAGGGTCACCCAGGGCAGCCCACACAGCAACAGATCCAGGGGGGGTTGGAAAATCTCCAGAGAAGGAGACTCCACAACCTCTCTGGGGAGTTTATTCCAATGCTCTACAACTCTTACAGTCAAGAAGTTCTTCCTCATCTTGAGGTGGAACTTCCTGTGCTTGAACTTGAATCCATTGACCCTTGTCCTATTACAAGGCACAAGTGAAAAGAGGTTGTCCCTGACTTCTTGACATTCAGCCCTCATGTATTTATAGACATTAATTATATCTCCTCCCAGGCTTCTCCTCTCCAGACTGAAAAGCCCAGGTCCCTCAGCCTTTCCTCATAAGGCAGCTATTCCAGCCCCTTCATCATCCTCATAGCCTCTGTCAGACTCCAGTATTTCCCTGTTCCTCTTGACTTGAGGAGCCCAGAACTGGACACAATACTCCAGGTGAGGTCTCATCAGTGCAGAGTAAAGGGGGAGGAGAACCTCCCTTGATCTGCTGGCCACACTCTTCTCCTCAGGAGACAACTGTCCGTCTTGGCCACAAGGCCACATTGTTGTTCCATGGAGAACTTGTTGTCTAATTAGAAATTACTTGTCTAATTCGATCGCTGTCTAATTAGAAATTAATTTCATATTAAAGGTACAGCATTGTTCACACATTAAGGAAAGGTAGAACCTTGAAGAAGCTTCTTGGGCAGAGTACAACTGGTGTGCAAGGAATCCATTCCACAGTGGTTCCCTGAACAGCATCACCTGCACAACAGCATGGAGGGTAGAGTGAAGACTCCACAGCCAGGCTCTGTTAATCACCACAGAAGATGGGAACTTTATGGTACTATGCAACTGGTATGATGCAAATTCGCCACCCTGGTCCAAAAAACTCATCTTCTGACAAAATACTTTCCTTTGTGTGAACATGGCTCATTATAATGTCATTATAATACCAAAACGTATCTCCATTTCAAAGGCTGCCTGCCTCCAAAGTGTGACCACCCCTTCCTGAGCTTGCACCCTGAATTTTCTTTAGCTGAACGTTTAAAGGGTACACACCAGTCATAATAAAGGTCTGTATGACCAAAGTCACTCAAGTTCCATCCTGAAGGTGAAAAATAATATAAAAATGGCTTAAGGAAGAAGGGGACATCAGGGAAGTTTTTTTTAACCCACCTGGAAGCTTTCTTCAGGCTCATGTACTTGTCTCAGCTAGCTAGAGTCTTAGAGACATCTGAAGAGCATTTGGAAAGCATGCAGCATTTAGAAGTCAGTGCACTTGGACATCAAACAGATAAAGCAGCAGGAAACAAAATTCTAACTCAATCTGAACAAATAAATGCCTGAGATACCTCAGTTTCAGAAAAAGCCGTATGGGTCTATTTCTTTTTGTTTGTTTCCATCAAGGCTGGTAAAGAGTCTTCTCACGTCTTACTATCTGTAGGTTCCCTCCTAGATCTAGCACAGAACTAAACTTTTCCTCTTGTCTCCCCTTATTAAAGAGCTCTGCTCCAAAGTCCCCTGAAGCATCCAAAATACAAGTGGGAGCAAAGGGGTTGAAGAGGGGATTACTTAAAACAGTGAGAGTTTAAGTTTTGTTCACCATGGCAGTCAGACAGACTTTGTCATCTGGCACAAGCACTGGCCCATGATCATTCTGCAAAAACAAGTCTGAGATGATGTTCTGTATAAATGATGGAGTAATTTCCATGTCTGAGTACTTAAAATAGTCAAGTCCAGCCACTGAAGAGGCATTAAAGTCATCACAGCATGCGGTGTCCTGGCCAATGGTTACATACTGAGATTCTTGCTTTCCTCCTTCACTAGGATTGTACATTGGTGACAATGACCTAGCAGCCAAGTGCCTCCTTAGATGGAAGGTGAAAGAGGGAATCATAGAATCATTGAATGGTAGGGGTTGGAAGGGACCTCCGAAGATCATCGAATCCAACCCCCCTGCCAGAGCAGGGTCACCCAGGGCAGCCCACACAGCAACAGATCCAGGGGGGGTTGGAAAGTCTCCAGAGAAGGAGACTCCACCACCTCTCTGGGCAGCCTGTTCCAGTAGCTAGCGTCTTTCTAACTATCCCTTTGTAGAGACAAAAATTTATTAGATTGCCTGACCACTCCAGTGGGAGAAGATATATAATTGTGATGAAAACTTCAAGTATTCATACCTGCCTTTACAAACACTGACACCTCCTAGAGATAACCTAGTGTTCTAGGGTGAGGAAAGGGGAAACACTAAATATTTTTTTTTTTTTTTAATGTGGGAAAAATATAACTGTGCTTCAGAGAGCTGAGCCAAGCAGAATAAAACAGTAAAAAAGCACAAAACCTGAAGTGCACACTCTTAGCCGTGGCACCATTTGACATCAAATCTTTTTCTTTTAATTTAATGAAGAACTTTCAGTGCTTTGAACTCAACTGACTACAGGGGAGGTATTTTATCAAATCCCTGTGAAGAGTTATTGTGGAAAAAGATTGCAATTTAGAAGATGAGCACAGAGAAGGTGCAAACTTAGCATTAGTGTATTGATAATATGTATTTTATCCCGAATCTGATGATTTCTGGATTTATTTTTTTACCTATTGTGAAAAACTTTTATAGAACATGTATTTCCTTCCAAAGGAAATTTGCCATTGGTGCTATAAGCATTTTGACTCTATTCTAAAACCCTCTCCAGAAACTAAAACCATCAACTAATCAGCCTAAAACCTTTTGCAAAAGTTTCTGATTTAAGACCAAACTTGAGCCCTTCCTTGCAAAATCTTTGATCAATGGGTGTCCTTGTAATCATTTTTGATTTAAATTTACATCCTTAAGATGTAAAATATTTAGATGAATGTTCACATACAGTTATATACAAGGGAAAGCATGTGGAAGGTGAGGTGAGTGTGACCTGCCTGTTGAACACCAGTTAATCTCAGGCTTTATGTCCTTGGACTTGGCTGCTTTCCTACCATCTGTCTGCTCAGCATGACTGGAAGCAAACTTCACAGCTCTGGAAAATTTCCTGGGAGCATCAGCAAGCTGAGAAAATTACTTGCCCAGTTTTCGAAGGGGCTAAAATACTAGGGATGGTTTGAGTTTGGCCACTGGCAAACAAGGGTCATCAAGCAAAGTGTGCTTTTAAATGAAATATCATGTGTTTACCTGTAGGTGCTCTGCTAGACTACACCTTCCTGCCTCCAGGGTCCCCAACAGCAGTCAAGGCAGGACTTCAGGCTTCAAATTCTTGGAATAACAAAGACCATGAGAAACAAGGAGAGTACACATTCCTTGGACTGCCCACAAGAGTTTCTAAAGATGCTGTGCCTGGCTGTCTGGGTGCTGCTCATTTCCACTTCATTTCACTTCTAGTAGTATCCATGGCTTGGTTCCCATCTATCAAGGATCAAGACAAAGCCTCACTGAAGCAACCAGCCCAACCAATTGGTTTAGATACGAAAAGTATTACTTGAAAAAAAACCAAAACCAACCAAACCCAAACCAAACAACGAAATACTTTTTTCTATCCTCAGGAAATGTAACAGCAAATGAGAAGTTAGATTCTTTCTAATGTTCTACCAGGTAGTCAGGAAATCTCACTCATATGAAGTGCTAAAACTATTTTTTTTTTCTGATAATGCTATTATTACTTTTATATAAGACAATTAATCTTCTCCAAGTCTGCACTCAGTATACCTGTTATAGAGCACCATCCCCCCAAATCCCTGTTACACATCCTCAAAGCAGCAGTGTTTAGATTCACTGGTGGTTGTTTCTCACATCAGGGCTGAAGAGCTTGTGTGTCTGCATCCAGCCCTTCTCCGGGAAAATTTCCATTTCTCACACTTGTCTCCGAAACAGCAATTGCTGGAAACCCCTGATAAACCTACTGAGATAAGCCACAAGTTATACCCCAGTTACACCACACTGCTATCATCCAACGGTGTTCAAGTAAAGCAGGACATGAAGCCACCAGCCTACGCAGAGAGCTGTCTTTGTAATGCAGCTTTTAATACTTAGTTTAGTTATTCTATCAGATGAAGGTTAATGGATGTGTCCAGTGCCATACAGCTCACCCATCTATAAGCAACAGTCACACATCCAACAACTCAGCAATGCTTAACTAGAAATATACTGTGGAATACAGTACAAGTATTGAAAGCAGGATTTTTTTCCCATGCAATTAAATAGAGATTACCTGATTTCTTTTTCTCAAGGTTACATCCAAGTTTCGTATGATCCCCAGCTGTGCAAATGCTTAACTTGCATTCAGGTTAAATATTTCAGCCTCCAAAACCATGGCCACAAAGCAGAGAATTGCAACGGCTACATTTGCATGTGCACATTTGAAATACAGGTCTCAACAAGCAGGTAAAGTATTTCTATTTTGTCCAATTAATCGATTCCTTGATTGCAAATCTAAAAGGAGGGGATCCCATCCCACCAGCTGAGCTCCCCCGGGACAGCAACACACAAAATATCCGCAGAAGCACAGAATTCCTGTTTGCATTCACCATCTGGTTTACTCCTTCACATTTAGTCTTAAGCAAAGAGCCAACCTGGGTTGTGTATTTTGGAGTATCTGGTTTTGCTGTGACCCAGAGAAACTTGACTGACCTTAAACAAGTGTAAAACTCTCAGTTAAGTAATGCTATTTGCTGTGAAAACCTTAAGCTATCTTTTAATGTATGCAGTTATGTCCGGGAACAAGTAATGGGCACAGGCATGTGAAGCAAAAAAAGGGCGGGCAAATTACAGCCCTCTATGCACTTCTGAAGTGTTTACAACTTCAAATTCAACAGCTTCTTAACAAGACAGCTCTCTCTACACAATTCCTTTCTACTACTTCTTGTTCAACTATTCCACTGTCTACAAGTTTGCCTTAAGACACTTGTTTACAGCAGGAGAAGAAATGAATGATGCATCTAGATATATTTATATAAATAGTACCTCAGATTTACTTCAGGAGAACAGATTCCATGAGGGAGATAGATTGCCTGGGAACAAATGGTGATTGTCAGACCACAGCCAGGGTAGTATTACCCAGACAACTGCAGCTCATTTTTGAGTCACCAGGCAGAATGCAAATGCAGCATGAGGCAGTACTTCTTCTCCTCCTATTTCCCATAACGAGTTCTTTATATATATATATATTTATATATTACACTTCA
>JAAGNO010019620.1:50250-73418 GCA_033439905.1 Ceryle rudis | reverse complement strand
AGGAAGGAAGGAAGGAAGGAAGGAAGGAAGGAAGGAAGGAAGGAAGGAAGGAAGGAAGGAAGGAAGGAAGGAAGTCATTGCATTGTAATATAGTGTTATACTTACAGTTTAAATTCCAAGGAACATTCTCAAAAGATTATGCAGTTAGGAAATGTCAACATGTTTTTGGTGAATATTATCATTAATTGATGACTCAGCGTGGAAAACGCAGAACGTGTTAGACAAATACTGTGAATTTGGTAAGTGATAAGGACTCAGAGTCTAACTTGCCTTGTTTTGTAAGGCTGCATTTCATTTTCATGTTCCTGGGCCCTAGTCTGTCACTTCTTTGGACTCTCAATTGACAACACATTACTCCAGGACTTATCCTCTTTTCAGAATCCTGTTACACATGGGTGGCATTTATCTAAATTACTGTAGTGGCATATAATGTAAACATGCTGTCATCCTCTCCTTATGGAGACTCCAATGGAAAGGCTCTCGTGCAAGTTATATAATCTTGAAATCTGCACCTGAAATAAGTCACATAAATTGTGTCTTGAAAGTGCTTGTTTCCTCTCCATTGGTTATGGTGGAATTCACACTTCATATGGAGAAGTCCGTATTGTAAACAGATAAAGTTACATCACTTGATTCCCACTTCTGGTGGTTAGAGAATACCAAGATTTTGGAGGCAGATTTTCATTTCTTGTAAAATGAGATTCCTGAGCAAGAAAGAACATGTTGCCATAAAAAACGACTGTGCTGGTGAGAAAGAGTACCTATGGGGATTGCTGTGATTCCAACATTTTGTTAAAGGCAGTGAAACAAACAACAACAAAAAAATCCATATCTTTCCTGGAAAAATAACAATGGTTTCTACAGGGACATAAGACAGAAACCAAAGACTGAATCTGTCTGAAGGAATAATATTTGCACATCTATACACAGATACACGTCCAAGGCTCTTGTTACTCTGCTAACACCTGAGCAAGGTGCAAGGTCTCTTTTCTATTCCAAAGAATAAACTTGTTTAAATAAGCCATTTGGCTGTTGCCATCACATTTCCACTTGTTTGCATGTAATACTCATGCTAGAGATTTTACAAATGCAACAATTCCTGTTGCAAGCACTGATAATGGGATTGTGAGTGAGTTAAAAGAAGGTGGCAAATACCAGAGTATATCCATTAATTGCAATGCAGATGTATTTCTGTAGTATTTCCAAACCCCTTTCTTCACATTTCCTCTCTTTAGTGTGAGTTCCCATAACAGGCCACTTTGCTTTAGCATATGTGACATATGCCACAAAGAGATAGTTTTGCAAGGTGATAAAGAGGAAGGATGGAGAGCAACTAAGTCCATGCTCTTGTGCAATACCCTGGTCTTTCATTTGACCTGTTCATTCCCTCCAGTGTATGCAAACACCCGTATCTCTGTTGCTGTGGCTGCCATTGGCTTTCCTTCCTCTAGCTTCTGAAAGACAAGCAAATGTAGAATAAGTTTTGAAGTTATGCAGTTCAGGTTTTTCCTACAAGCTCTGCTTCTGTGTGTGTGAACAGTGTTCAACATAGAAAATCTCAAATGAAGATCATATGTGCTACTGTGAGACAAAGAATATATTAATACAGATATTTGATTTGCTAATCAACATTTTTAAAAAACATGTTTATGCATCTTGCAGTGCTTCCGTCTGTATTTTTTTTTAATCTTTCAGAAAAATATGTTTGAATGCAAGCAAATTTTTCTATGCTAAAAAATCAGACTTTGCCTATTATTATTTTTTAAAAAATGATGAAAATTTTGGATTGGTGAAGACTCCTTTATTTTTGCATAGCTGCCTACCTCATTTTTTTATGAACCACAAAGTGAGAGGCAGAGCAAATAGTGGAAAGGACTCAGCTGGTCAAAATCTTTGCTTTTATGTTAAAATCCATTTATTCTTGAGGGGCAAGATGTAACAAAAAAGAAAGTGTGTGTAAGTATGTAGAACCCTAGCAATTTAGTCTTCAGCAGGTCATGTTGCTGCACAGGCTTAAGAGCTAGTTCACACTGTTATTGAATAAAAGCAAAAAGTATAGTTACCATAGCAACGGTCACAACACATGATGCTTCTATTTCCCTCTGAGATATTAAAGCCCCACACATTTTTAAGGAAACACGCACTGAAATATCTTCACTGCACTTGCAGGACTTTGTGGTTTTTATTGAAATGTACTAGATTTGATGTATGCAGCAGCAGCTATTTCTGCTAAGTGATTTTAAAGAAGTCCAAGACAGCAGTTTCAAGAGTACTAATAGTTTGTACATAGATACTATACAGTTTCATTGTCAGTTGTTACTAGAAAGATGTATTTTCATGTCTTCTTATGTTTGCAAACAGAAAGTGAAATGTGAAGCTGCATAAAGTAGGTCATATTTCCAAAATCAAATACATACCATCTCTTGTTCTTTCCCTCTGGAATAACACCAGTTGTGTGAGTGAAGTCCTGGGCTCCCTTGGATGAATAGGTTCCATGTCTATCCTATCATTTTCCTACTTTCCCTTTAACTATCTCAAAATGGGAGAGTGGAGAGTACATAAAATAGGTCATCATATTATTTTAAAATATTAATCAGAGGTGGAGACTTGGAGTTTTACCCTTATATTAGTCAACAATTTATAGGTTTTGATGCTTTATATGTAATAAACCATACTTATAACCTGGTTATTGAAGAGGATGAGAACTTAAAAATTTCTGTCATCTTTTTAAAACCCTTCCAGCTAATCCTAAATTTTGGAGGCAATTCTTGGGAGATAACCCAAAATTATTTTGTCTTGGCATACAAGAATTACTGCTGGCAAAGAAGGGTATTATGAAGCATATTTCTACTGGTGGCACAGTCTTCTGGAAGAAATGCAAACTCAATTTTTAAAATAGTTCAGACTTCAGAGGTCCCTTACTGTGTGCTCACAGAGCAGGTTTAGTTTTCACTGTTATGTCCCTGCCCATGGCAGGGGCGTTGGAAATAGATGATCTTTAAGGTCCGTTCCAACCCTGATGATTCTATTATTCTATGATAAATTTTATTCAATTTCTATTGACCTACATAAGCATCTTCCTTTGGTTACTACTTGAGTTTTTTCTTTTTACTTTTTGTGTTAAACCAGTGGTACTGGATGTTTTTTATGGACCCCTGAAAAAACACCAGTGTTGATGTACACTTTTGTACAGGGAATATTAGCTTAGAAAATGCACTAGTTTTTCTTATTTAACTTCTGTGAGTGTCTCTGAAGCAACCTACAGTGTCTGCAGGTTGAAAACTGCTGTCCCAAACTATTAAACAGCATTGCTATAGTTTGTACAATAAATATTGCATTTTACCTCTGCAGCTGATACAGACATAGCCATATATAGGCATCATGTAAGTTGATATATAGATGGAAAATTATTTTAATAATAATCCAGTGTAGGAGAGAGAGACAGAGCAGCAAATGTCTGAGAAAGGATTTGAGTAAGGTAGAGATCATTGGCAGTGAGAAATGGTTTCATATAACACAAAATGTCAAAAGAATAATTTACAGATAATATTAGGAAGAGTAAATGAGGAGACAATGGTTCAAAGTGGAAATAAGCTCAGGGTGCGGTGATCCAAAAACTGTATTTGGAGGCTATATAATGCAAATACAAAGCTGACAGTGCTGCATCCCTTTGAAATAGAGGGAAGTGTGCAGTCTAATTGTTAAATGTGGCTCTGTTTACTGAACAAAGGACTTTATCAGTAAGACAAGAAGAAAGCTAAGAGGAAAGCACTAGTTTGTACTCTGGGTAGTCACCTTTTTACAAATGGGCAGAACAAAGAGTATGGATTTGTACAGTCCCATTTAAATTCTTAGGGATTATCTTGTACAAGGGCCGTATCCATTTCCATACCTTTATATATAATGCTGAAAATAATGGTTCTGTTGTTCTGCCTATAGTGCCAACACACACATTTCCTTTTGCTTATGAATGGAGGTGTCTTCTTAATTACATTCATCTGTACATCTCTGGACTGTGTAACAGGTTTATTTTTGAGTCTCTCATTTAACAGGTGCTTGAAAGCAACACAAATATACTGTGAAATTGTTGATGAGATTAGTACTAAAAACATTCAGTCAGACCCAATCACAGCAGAACAGGCAGAGGGAGATAAATTTTGATCAAAGGACTGTTGGTCAAAAACAGAAACTTTTTTTTTTTTTTTTCCTCCTGGGATGTAGGACTAGATGACTGAGTCCTGTGGCCTGCCAGTTCCATCAAGTATATTATATAATCTCATCTATAAATGTAATAACTTGTCTTTTGAAAGAAATTTAAATGTTGTCCTTCTCTCTTCATATTGGACAGATGTCACAGATCTTCATGATTCTGATGGTTAGCACCTTCCTTTCAGGTCCTTCCTTCCAGCCTAAAGATATTCCTGACAAGGCAGGACTATGCCAGTATTATTCTGTAGCCTTTCTCCTTCTCCATAGTATTTTGGGGTGTCACATAAACTGGCTCAGTCTTTAATCTTCATAACTTTTGATTGGGACTTTTTAATCTCAGTGTTACAGTACAGATGTTTTTCTTGATCAGCCTAATTACCTTATCATGTGAGTGTTTGAGCCTGGTTTCAATGTTTTTGCACACAGACAAAATTTAACTCTATCCCAGCCAAAACCAGGACAATATCTGTGGGCAGTTAGGGTCTGCCGGCCGGAAGACCCTAACTGCCCACAAATATCCACCATTTATTATCTACCATTTATGTCATGCTGAGGTCTCCCACTTTCCCATACATCCCAACAGATCACAATCACCTTTCCTGTCTTTTGATGTGTACACATAGATATCATTCCCTTAGGCTATGGGCCATTCATATAAAATGTCTTGATTTGGTTGATTGTTCATGCTGAAGCCAGTTCTGTTTCCATCACAACTGTGCTTGTCCAGTTCTATCATTGCTACACTTTGTTCAACTTCATCAAAGTTCATTCTTCATCCATATGTGTGATTTTTACTGTAAAAAAGCTACCCCAGGAGTGATGATATATGCTATTATGCAGAAATTAATATCATACAATTTTATTTATTGGCTATTGTCACCCCAAACCAAATCCTCTTGGTACACATGGACTTCCCTCTCCTTCTGAATTGCCCACCACGTGTACCTGGGTCCTTGAACAAAAACAATTCTAGAAACAGGTTTGCTTTTGCCTGAGGCAGAAATAACCCAGACTTTTTCCCTAGCATATATTTTATGTGCACTACAGGGACTTCATCCCCCTCTTTTTGCAGTAAGCAAAAGTTTCAGCTGAGCAGGGATGGCCCAATTAGCAGATCCTCTAGTGTTAACTAACCAGGTGACCTTTGCTAAATGTGTCCAACAATGTTTGAAGGTGCCCCCCCGCATTGCTCTCAGTGTAATCTTTAACTCCATGAAATTGCTCAGCTCTGCTGGTACATGATAGGGGATGTGATACACCCACTCCATGCTGTGCTCTTCAGCCCAGGCTTCTATGAGGTTTCAGAAATGATCCCATTGTCTGACTTGATTCTTTCTGGAATACCACATCATCATAAGACTTGCTTTTCAAGGCCCAGAATGGTGTCTGTGCAGCAGCCCAGGGCTTGGGACATATTTTCAGATACCCAGTGTTTTCTTTCATCTGAAACCAGGACATCAGCTCACAAGTTTCATCTGATTATAAGGCGAGATCCACACAAAACCACACACTTTGGGATAGGCTGAGAGTAAACTTATTTTAAGCACCCATACATAGCACACCTGTTTGCCAAAACCTTAGTATTTACTGTTCTTCCATGGTACAATAGAGGGTTAGGCCCCTCTTGCTTTGGTTTCCTTGATTGTGCAGCTATTAAACCTGCCAGCACTGTTAACACACTATCCCTTTAACAAACTGCTTCTGTCCCTGTATACATACTATGTTTTATTAAATCCATAATTCATATTTCTAAGTTTCTTTTCTTGCATCAGGATTTGTAAGCAAGAACAATAATGATACACATCAGGAGTTATAAGCAAGAATAGTAATGATATAAGGATGTTGCAACAAACAAAATGTTGTGCAAGCACAATGTTGTTCCCAGTGAGCCTCTATATAACTCCCCTGGCTGCATGTTGAAGGATCACAGACCAAAAATGCTTCCAGCTACACAAATGTTCCGGGAATTCAGATCTTTAGAATGCAAGTTTCTGTTTCTGTGTTTTCAAGTTCTCACTGGCCATTGTGCATTGCAAAAAGACACCAAGGTAGCTGTTAGGTAGGGAAAGATTTGTTGCACCCTATTTTCTTCAGCTACTATTGTAGCAGGTTATAAAGATAAAATCAGTTTAATTTTATGGAAATAGTGCAAAAAAATGTTTGCATATTTAACCTCAAAGTCTTTGTTGTAGAAGCAGATGATTACACATACTTATTTACTCCTTTTCTGCTACTGAAAAATCACTTCCATGAAAAGAGGGAGAAAACATGGAGATATGTACATTACTATGTAGGTCAATTATTAATTGGTTTCAAAGGGCTTTATTCTTTGAAAGAAATCATCCTTTTATACTTACAGAAGACATTTGTTCCATTTGCAGTATAAATTGGAACACATGCAGTTTCCTTTGTTGTTCTCCAAACCATGATGAGTAAGCAAGCCCATTAACTCAACGAGCAATATAGTGAAGCCTTTTGCAAAATACTTCAGAAGAAAAGCAGAAAAATCTTCATAACCACAGGTGACCAGTAAAATAGCTATAAGGCAAAAGTATTGTTTGCAGTATGCCCTTAATCAATGGCTCTTCTTTTTACATCTCAGTGTGAAATCTCAATATCAGTGAAGTTAGTTTCATAAGAAATAATCAGGGAAACTTCATAAAATCTAAAGGCCACTACAACTTAAATTCTATCTATACCAAATATCCATTAGATACTCACAAATGAACAGTCTCATTTCAAAATACTTTGTCTTTCTGTCAAAATTCTGGCTTGAATGAAAAGCTCTGTATTAACCAGAAAAAGAACATGGGTTAGGTATATCTCCATTTTATTTAAAACACAGAATGTTGCCTTAAGCAAGATTGTTTTCATTTTAGATAAATCTTCTAGAGTAAGATTAGATGGTTTAGGGGATTAATAATTGTTTATGGTAGAAACTGTCCTCTACAGGTGCCTGGATTGAATCTAGATTAGCCGTGACCAGACAGTGTTATCCTCACTTAAAACAAAGTACAGTCATAACTCAAGATGATGCTGCTTGCATCTCTGTTATTACACAGCACTTGCATCATTATTGTACCATGCTGTAGTTCTCATGCCTTAGTAAAAGAAATTTATACTCCTAGCTTCCTGGCCATCATAAGCTTTGCAATTTGCTCCTTTATTTCATATTGCATTTTCTTTTTCAGAGAGCATCATGATTGTAAGAGGGACTAGATGACTCAAGGGGTTAACTGCATTATAGTTTCTATGACTATTATTAAATGGGTCAAATTCATATTGACAATAATCATATTGACAAATTCATATGGACAATAATCATTGCTATCTGCTGACCTGATTTTCTGGGGGTTACCTGAATACTACTAGCAGTGCCTCTTAAGGATGAAGAAAACACATGATGCAGCAGGAAGGTGACTGGTTACCTGAGCCTCTTCTATCTATTAAATTAATGAGAGAGATCACAAATGACATTATTTCCTTGCTCTCACCACCACTGTTTTGCTCTGCCAGTGCCCAATATTGCCCGATAGTTCCTCCAGGAGAAATCTGGATATGTTTGAGAACTGCATTCCAAGGTAATAAATTAACATCCCCAGTCCTGTAACTAGAATAGAATACCAGACACTCTACTCAGGCTGATTGGTGCTACTCTGACACAAGAACTAAGATGAGAAAACAATACTATTTTTATCCAACTGTACCAAATATTGACTCCCATACCCATGCTGAGGATATTAGTTTATTTTTTTAACATTTGAGGAAAAAAACTAGAAAAAAACAAAAAAAACCAACCAAACAAACAAACAAAAAAAACACAACCAAAAAACCAAAACTTCCCCCCCAAGAAACTCCATATATATTTACATTTTTTTAATCCTCTATAAATAGTCTAACTGAACATCCATTACAATATTACAACAGCACAGCACTATAGTTGAGATTGACAATCTCATTAGATTTATGTTTTCTTGAAGTGGAAGAAATACTTGCAGTTGTTACAAGAAGTCATATATGTAAAAGCCAATTGGTGCTGATAGTTACAAAGAAAAGATCGATATAGCAAGCAGAGACGTCTTAGACAGTGCAACATATCAGAAAATAAACTGTAATTTGGCCTTGCAGGACAACACAACTACTCAGCCTCTGGAAAATGTACCTTTCAGAGAAGATACAGGATATCTTCCATGGGAAAACCAGAGTGTTCTTTATCTCTATGATCAAGAATTGTCCAATATATTTTCCAATATTGAAAAAAAGATTTTAAAACCAGAAAGATATGGCCATAAAATATTTACTAAGTGAAAGTGAGGAAACAATTCAGACAGTTGCTTGTTATGAATATTTCTGTTGCATTTCTTTCATAAGCTCCACTTAACTAAGACAAGCAATCCATAGAAGGTAGCTGAGCTAAACACAGGTAGTGACAAAGCTGACACAGAAATGCACAAGCAAAGTTCCTCAGTTCACATTCAAGTGTATTGTAAAATGTAACTTGGTGAGGATGGGGGGTAAATTAATTAACACCACTGTGTTGTATGCCATTAAACCACCAGTATAGTCAAAGGTACCTGGAAATGTATTACAATTTCCTGTTATCACTGTGAATATTTTTCTCTCTCTAACTTTGTTATCTATCCTTACCTCCCCTGCTAACTCAGATCTGATAAAGTATTTTTAAAGCAAACACTTCTTTTCAATACCAAGGTTTTTTAGCAGAGTGATTTAAAACATTTTAGTTGCCTCATTTACCAGCACCACTCAAAGACTTACCTTTATCTGCAAACATTACTGCATGAGATATTACTACAGTGAAGTCAGCAAAATGACTCTGAACTGCAGGGTGCTGAAGTTCCCACATCCTCTTCCTTGATTTCTATAGAGCTAGGATTTCCCCATATAGTGTTTATTGCCGAGTGGAATGGAGTTAGAGCCTATAAGCAATTTTCCACTGTTTATATGTTTCTTTAACAAAACTTGAACAATTTCCTATTAAAGGTGGAAGTAACTAAGGATTAAAAGAGGAGTTCTAGCTTATTTATAAATGCAAGCAAGTGCATTTATACTATGCACTTACTAATTTAAGTGTACTTTCTTTTTTGGGGCAGAGGGAACACAACAACAGTTAACTTGAGCTGGTTGAAAAGTATTTATCTAAGTGTAAATGTAATAGTTCCAGCAAAATTAACTAGGTGTGTCTTTGTAGTGATAGAAAGCTTTGAAGCAACACTATGCATACAGGCTAGACAGATGTCCAGTGAAAGCTGGACTAACAAACCTAAATGAGAAAGTTATGGATATAAATTGGTGATTTAGGCAGAGTGCCCTTGAGAATGACTCCAGTCTATTACCGACCAAGACACGGGTAACTTTTCTTCAAGGTAAAAAGTCCAGTTTTTCTCCAAATTGCAGTAATAGGAACACCAAACTCTGCCTATCATCAGATTATCACCCAAAAAGTAACTGGACAAATATACTCCCTTAACTGTCAGCATTTTTATAATTGTCATCATTTAAGTAACTAAAAGACAAAAAGAAAAAAAAAAAAAAACTTGTGACAGGTAGTTTGCAAGATTCACTGTCCTGTGTATTTAAATTGAAATTTCTGCAGGAAAGGCAGGACAGGGGATGTCTCATACCAGATATGTGCAGTGCATGGGAAAATTGAACATGCATCAGCAGGTGTCATGGAGACACCCAGAAAACAGACAGCAGCAGATACCCAAAATAAAGATTTTTTTGTAACCAAAATTACTCAGCACTCCTCTTGACAAAATCAGATTTCAAGTTCAAATGTCAGACAGGAATATACTGCTACACAACTAATTCCTAGGCTTTAAGGACTATTCTTTTTGGAAAGATGAACCACAATGTGCACACACTCACTCATAAAGGGAAAACCTCCCACACAAGAGTACCCAAAGCAGGTCTCTCACCCAAGGAGGGCAAGGGCTCACTGAAGGATATAACCAGCAGAAATATTCACTCACCAAAGCAAGGCATGAGCACCGACTCAATACACAGAACTATCCTTGGACAGCATCCCAGTCCAAGGGAAGGATTCCATGACTGCAAAGCTCACTTGCTCCAAAAGAGCTCGCTCAAAATCATCTCTCTAGCCCAATTCCATTTGTAACCTTGTCAAGTGTGCACTGTGGTTCTTCTAATTAGTTGAGAAAAATCCCACGAAAAAGGCAGGCTAAGGGCCTGGACACTGAGGCACCAGTTAATCACGGTGAGACACCAAACCGATTTTTATCAGGTCTCTGGCAAAGCTGTAGCCTTTGTTAGGCTTTTGTCAGCGTAGCTGCACCTGCCACACCTAGGCCACTGTTTACATTTTACATTTAGCCCCTGAATGTGGGGTAAACTATAGCAGTTGCTCCATCACCCTATGACCCCTTCCCAACCAAGAAGGTGGATCAGGAAAAGGAGAGGAAACTCACAGGTTGAAATGAAAACAGCTTTGATGAAACAGCCAAACTAATACCAATGCCAGTATAAAGTAAGCAAAGTTATACTCGGCCCGGGAAAAATACAGTGGTCACAACAAACAAAAGGCAGCTCTCAGAAGCAGGAAACCACAAACATGAAACCCCTTCATCCTCAGTGAACTTCCCCCTTTGTACTGAGAATGATGTTTATGGTCTGGGATACACCTGTAGCAAACTTGGTTCAGCTGCCCTGGCTCACTCCAAACTGCTGATGGCCTGCAGAGCATAGGAGGCCTATGATTCCATCCCAGTGAAGCCAGGACAGCCACAAAACCTTCAATTATACAGTAAGCAAAGATAATAACTTTTTCAGAAACACTTTACCATGGCATCTGAAAACATTTTTAGCAGTTATCTCTCTGTGGAGAAAGGCCTGACTTAAAACAGTACCCTTTCCTATACTTAGTACTAAATACTGAGTAAGTAATATCCTAGTGCAAACCTTTGTAATACTGAGTCTTTCATACCTGGAAGCCAGTGGTGCTATAAATGACAAGTCACAGAAGCCCAAATGGCTCTTTCATACATATGCAAGAATAAGCCACCGTCCATAAGCCTTGTAGCTCCTAGACATACAAATCTGCAGTGTAGTTTCCAGAATATAACTGCAGGCAGTATGGAAATTGTATCGTGAGAATATCTAGGGAAGCATATGTAAAATAGTAATTGCTGTGTTAGAAAGCCCTCAGGTTGGAATCCAGCACAAGAGCTTTATAGGTTTCAGAAATAAAATACCTTAAATGGTGCTAAAAGTTATTAACTAAATGTTGGTTTTGCGTACAAAACAGACATTATTTATTAAACATCACATTAGGAAACTTTTCAATTAAATGATAATCAAAGGCCTGCTATTTCCTTATGACCCAAATAGTCTTGTTTTCTCAATCAGCTTGATCTGACTTACAAAGAAAACAGAAAAAACATTTAAATTGATTGTTTTATCAAAGAAAAAACCTCCAAAGAGAAAGTTTGTATGCTTCTTCTCACTTTTTCTTTTTCTGCCTGACTTTTAATATTTTACTTCAACATATGATAATGCCAGAGTAATAGTGACTGAGGCCTAGGATGGGGTATGAGGAGGGATTTCTTCTGCCTATTACCTCCTCTGTAACTGTCTTTCTGTGCCTCTATTCTTCACATTTTGCTTACATCATCTTCTTGAATCCTAAGCTTTGGAAGATGGTGGTTTTTCCTACTATAGCTAGTATTTATCTAGCATAATGGGAACTTTTAAAGCCTTTTAGTGTTTTTGTAACACTGATAATAAAGATGTATTTCCATGTCTGTACTTTGGTTCATCTGTAATCATTTTCATGGCACTGCACACAAATGACTAATGTTAACTTCCTTTCAGGACTTCAGCACATCTGTTGCTGCACTGATAAAGCCAAAAAGCTAATGCTGTTTAAGCATTGCCAGGGACCTAGAACACCTCCAAAACACTACTAAATGCATGCCCATTCCAGCAACCAGAATGTCAGAGAGGGACTGGAAAACTACTCACTTGTGTGACATTGTAGAGTAATTAATAATTTTTAAATCTAAGTTATAGGATAACAATGACTTGAAATAATCTATTCATGCAAATCCTTTTCTCTTTTGTCCCAACCATATGATTTTTATCTCTATACATTGATTATTAATGGTCTTCCAGTTTCAAAGCTTGTAGACCTTGGTCATTTACCAGCTAATGGCTACCTGTGGTATTTTCAGCTTCAGAAACAGGCACAGTGTGGGACAGTCCTTTCCTCCACAGATTTTTATTAGGTAGATCATGAATTATTAGTACCCAAATTACATTTAAGTACAATCATTTAGTTTTACCAGAAGCACTTGAAGATATGAGATATGGTGTGTGTTTTAAACATGATGTTGAAAGTAAGGTTAAACTCTCAGATGCTTACCTCAGGGTCAGTATCAGAGTCTCTTGCTTTGTGGTTTTCAATGATCTGCTTAATAAGCTTATGTTGTGCAGTATAGAGTTATAACTGAATCTCATTATACATATCCTAGAGGGAAAACTCCCAGAACATGATCAATCTATTCAGGGATTTAAAGTGTGATTTATATAATTTACAAGCTGTGTTTAATACAAACTATCATCACACTTACCTTTTTTTAGAACATCTTGAAGGTTCAAAGAGTTGTACAAACACTGATAATTAACTCTGGGATTTTCAAAGCGGTCCAAAAGTGAGCCACAAATCTACAGCAGAATTGACTATGCAGCTCCTGAAGATCCACTTTGAAAAATCCTATCCTTGAGTATTGCAAGCACATCTCTACTCCTCAGAGTACAAAATACTTTCTTACTTGCCCTACACATTTTTAGTATGAAAGATTCCAGTTGATCAACACCTTTGTTATAAATAAGATTTTCAAAGGATGACTTGATCACAATCTTATAATGACAAATAAGCTCATAACATCAGACAATACCGGGTCCACTGGTACATGTTGACGTGTCAAGATGAAAATGAAAAATTATTTTTGGTAAAGGTGATTAACATTTAGAATAATTTAATGTCAGCTACTAGAGATTCTCTATGATCAGCAATACTAGATACATTTATCCACAGGTTATGCTACATTTCAGTCAAGAACAGGTTCTTAAAACTGCATGCATCTGTGTTAGTTATAAGCAGAGTTGATGATCACATCAGTCCTTTTTAATTTTATGACTTCTGAATTTCTTTGTCTATGCTTAGCATAATTTTTTTATATTTTTACTGCCTTTACATTTTTAACTTTGTGGCAAGTATACAGTCAATAAGGAAGTTTTAGGTAATATATAATATTTTTGTAACTGATTCTGATTTCAGACCCAGAGAAAACAAATAAATCAAAATAAAGTTCCCAAAATGAGAACTTTTAGGTACCTTTGATTCATTCTATGAAACAATAAGCACATGCTTAAAAATAGAATATGGGTCCTTCAAACAGGGTTGCATTTCCCTCTCTTTTCAATTAGTTCACTTTTGCTCTCTGATGGAGAATTTCCAGGTCAAAGCATCCAGCCCAGTCCTACTTGGGTATCACTGATATACACAATACAACTGCATCAGGGCACAACCATCCAAGGCATCATCTTGTGATAGCAGGATAAGACAGAGACCTTCTCCGGCAGAAACTTTTCCAGAAGACCTATTCCTTTCTCTTTCTGCCTTCACTTTCTTTATTAGCTGGCACAAGTTTTTCTCATGAAAACTCTTCCCTGGACAATTAACTTTCAAGTAACCCACGTAAAGGAGAAAAATATTTTAAAAAAAACCAAAGATAAAAAAAAAATATTTGTGTGCTCTTTGTGAAGGAATGGGACATTTTGGGGGAAGACAAACCAAGAAATGTGACATCAGAAACACACTATTCAAATTTTATCTTCTTGCCTATTATAGAAAACCATGAGGTTGTTGTAGGTTTTAGGAACATATGTACCACATGTTTTTAATATGGCTCTAATTGAGAAAAGTAACATATTTTGAGAACCGCAAACTGAAACTTTAAAAGCAAGAACTCTAAACAGGAAGGGTGAGTATTGAAGAGGACTGTAAGTCTAAAGGCTGCATAACTTTTTGAGGGGAAGTTTCTATGTCCCATTTTCTGCTACAGGTTACACCTGTAACTGAGCATTTGATGGTGAGCTGTGGAAATCAAAAGTTATATGTAGACAGTAAGTGGAAACACTGCCTTGTGCTTAATTGTCTTTGTTGAAATAGTATGGGATTTTTTTATTATCATTTCAAGATTTTGTTTGTGCTTCACAGCACTGAATCTTCCAGAGATACATAAAATAACAAAATATGCAGGTGGCATTGGAGGCCTTTCATAGCATATGAACAAAAATAAACCTCAATTTTCTACAGGCACACTGACCACCCTACTCACAGAATGAGCCACAACACACATCTGGCATCTAACGGGGCTGTTATGTTGTAGCTCTGGTCACCTGGGGACAATTAAGCAGCCCTTTGAATGTTGGAGACAGGAAAGGTTTTGCAGAATTTCCGAAAGTTTTCTCCAACTTCACATGAATTAATCCAGAAATGTACTCCACAGCAAGTGTCTTACACTTCATTTTTGCCTTTTTCACCTTTACTGGCCCAGAGGTTTTAAACTACTTGGTTTATTTCTGTTCTCTGTCCAAACTTTCAAGACTCATTCACCTGTGACTGAAGGGGGCAGCAATTCCTGTGGATGAAATGGTCATTACTCAGCTCCTGAACCGCTTGTTTCCCAGACTGGTTGCTCACATCTGTGCATTCACTGCCAATGGGCAGACTGCATCATCATTTCTTTCTGCATAACAGAAAGCGTTACCTGCTTTATTTTCATTGCTCCTGTCTTCTGCTTAGCAGCAGCAAAGACCTTGTGACTAATGCAATGATCAGAAACTTTCCCTCATTGACCGTTTCAAACCTGGAACCCTCAGGTTTTCATATACTGCATCCAGTTTAATTTGTGGTTATCATGTATAATATCTAATTAAATAAATAAACTGAGCAATAACAGATTAACATGATAGCATGGTAATAGTGACCTGCTCTGCTTAAATTTTCAGCCTTGATTTTCCCTGAAAGGTTCTGGGTAGCATAACCCACACACAATTCGTGTATGAAATTATCTTGATAGGCCTCAGAACAGAAATTACTTGAAATACTGTAGGTCCAACTCTCCTCTCACATAACATCTATGTTCCAAAAATCAGAAATTGGTTCAGACCGAATATATGACTTTTGCTGCAAAATAATAAACTCTCCTTATATTACTGACATATTATTCACACATTTTACAATCTGAAGGAGCAATATTTGCTAAAGAGAAACATAAATAAATTCTTATTTTGGCAGTTTTATTCCAAATTATATTGCAAGATAGCAGATGAGCAATTTTACCCATTGACAAATGGGTTTGATCGGACTAGTGCAATGGTTCATTAACCCCATGATAAGTTTGGGCTATCTCAGAAGTGTTCTTGCTGTGAATTTAGATTTGATGATGGCTCACACATCAAGGAAACAAATTGCCTCATCTTTTAAAGGAAAAAAGGGGGGGTTAGAGAAGTTAATTGATGTCTTTTAATTCCTATAACCAATAAAGCATTTTTTCTTCTATATATTGCTTTCTAACTCTTATGAGATGCATTAGACAGACAGAATGGCAAAAGCACAGATTACTTTAGTTCTGTTGTTACCAATTAGAGGGAGTCAAAGAACTCTGATTACAATTATCAGATTTTAATGAGCAATTGTCTGTCAGAACTTTTTCACAACTCTAAGGGTGCATGAACAATTTGTATGCAGCATACAGGTCCTCTTCTATAGTGACTTTTTCTTTGGATAATCAGTATCTGATTTTTAACTGTTAGTTTTCACTGAGCATTTTGAATAACTATTTTTTGATCTTTGTGAAGAGTTACTACATTTCTTGTTTAATCTAATAAAATATGGACTAACAAAGGGGTAAAATCACAATGTCAGGAAAAGCAAAAATTAAATTTACAAATCTGCTGATATAAGTTTACATTGATTTAATGTGCTAAGTGAAACTGGGCTGATCTACACTACAAAAACATTTCCACATCTACATGATACTTTTTTGTCAGTCTACTTCTTATTTAAAGGTAACTTAGTAAAAGTGTTTGGGTTAAAACCTTAAAGTTCATGTTACAATAGAGGTCTTACCCGTTGTATTTATTTTTACTTATAGTGAAAAATACAGTGGGAAATGAGGAAATGTTAGCGTTAGTATTTCTAGATTAACCTCAGAATAAATGCCCACTTCAACCTCAGGATGATTCAAGATGGATCTCTTCCGTAATGGTGACCTTGTACTACCTTCTTCATCAGATACTGTTTTTTGAAAGTGTCTCTCCTTGAAACACTCTGATGGATGTTAATCAAGAAATTAATTATGACTGTGTACTGAACAGGCTGTAGTTTAAGATCCACGCTTTATTTGATGAAGAAGTTGCAAAATATACAGAGAACAAGGTTTGAAGCCTGTTGTGACAGTCATGTATGAAGACGGATGAGTGCAGAAGGGGTAGTACTTTCACTGCTAATTCTGCATAATTGATGTAAATACCCTGAATCTCCATTTGGTAGCATCCTATTTCTGTCTGGTTTCTGTATAAGAAATTCAGACTTCTAGGATTGCCAAGTAAATTAGGGAGGTAATTGCTGTTCAGCATGAGTGCTCTAAATCTTTCTCTCAAGCGCATAACTCACTTGGACTCTTAAGAAAAGGAGAAACATGCTCAGTATGTGTGTGAATTTCTGTATTTTCCTATCTGTCTCACTCTCTGTCACCCCAGGTGCTTTATAACTGTCTGGCCCATTTCAGCCAAATTTTACACATGGGATTGTGGTCTTAAGGTTATGAAGGTCTGACATACATGAGGAAAGAGCATCTAATAATGAGGAGAAGACAGCAGTATGAGTTCTTATTAGACACTAGAGAATCCATGTAGGAAAATGAAAACCAGATTATGAAAAGCCCAACCGCAGAAACATCTTTAAGCAAAGTTTATGAGATAGTAGAATATCCAGCCATGAACTACATTTCTAATGCAGATTTCAAAGGTTTTGCCACAAACTTTGTGTATTTTGTTGGTTTAGGCTTTTTTTTTTTTTTTCCTAATATGGAAGCCTGATTTTTTTTGTTTCCAAAATTGAAATATTACTTTTCAATTTATTAAGATCTAATCAAATGCTCTATTTTTTGCTTGCATTATATAGATTGATTGGTAGAAAAAGCAGCTAGTTCTCCTTTCTCTTTGCTTCTTTGAAAGCAACTCTTCATTGTCTTCCTAGACAATATTTTATTAAGTATTAATATTTATGGTTTAATATTAAGCAAGGCTGAACAACTTACCTGTTTTTTACCAGTAACTACTATTTTGTTCCTAGCCTAATGTATTCTTCAGAAGTGTATGATGGCTCACTCCTGCCACCTTCCTTGGTGATAAACTAGATAAAGCTTCACATGAATCCTGCTTTTATGGCCTATTCTTCTCTTCTGTTTCTAAGTGATATAGTGCAGAATGAGGGTCTTATTCTGTCACTGTCATTTTTACTGAGGAAGATGCTATGCCATTTAATACCTGTGTTAAAATAGATATGGCTACTTCAGAAATAAGACACTACTTGTTTTGAGTTAATGGAATCACCGGTTCCAAAATGTCACCTTGCTACGAAGACTGAGGTTAAAAACAAAGGAGCTATCGATAATAAATAGGCAAAGATGTAAAATTCAGCCACCATTCAGTTAAACATCTACCAGAATATAGAAGGAAACTTCATTCAAAGGCTAACAGTGCTGGTAGACCTTGAAAGAGTGGTTCTGACATGTCCTTAGGAATGGCATTTTCTGTTTCGTCCAACTTTCTGTTTGTTTTCTGTTGATGTCTGATTTAGACAGCTCTTAACACAGCTACACTGGGACACACCAGATTTACCATCCCTTAGAGAATTCATTTAGGACATGCTTGATTTTTTAATTGCTTGATTGCAATTGCAAAGTGAAGATAACCCAGTCTGATCAAAGAGCAGCTTCAGCCCACCTGTAGTAGAATACATATACATAAGCCTACCTCAGGATTTTCATAGTAATAATGTGAAAAAGATAATTTTCTTGTGGCTTAGTTAATCCGATACAATTAAACACCTACATTTTGTTCTCAGATGTATACTAGAACTGAGATACAACAATTCAGTTTTACAGCTGTATGTGGGTTCCTTTTGTTTTGAGTGTAAATACACAGGATTTGCATCAGACACATTTCAGTATGTTGCTCATGAGGTCTTGGTCCTACCATTCAGAGAGCTAATGTTAAAAGAACAAACAATTTGTTGGTATCATTGGTCAGCAGTTTTTAGAAAGACAGAGGAAACAATGCCTTTGAACAGCAGCAACTCCTGGCTGATGACACCTTTAGAGTGTGACAGTTAATACAGTTCTTTATGTTTGGGTTTGTATCTACAGACATGTTTTTTCTGTGTCATCTCTTCAGATGGGACCCATATGCCCTATTCTAGCTGTACAATGATGACATAACCATCCCAACTACTTTGAATATCTACTGTAAGATTAGATGGATTGTTCTGTGAAGCTGCCCACCTTTTCTACTATCTACATGAAACTTAAAATGTGTGTCTGCAATTTACATGGCTAAAACCAGGTAATGAGTGCTCCTTTCCCTGTAATTATTTACCTATATATTAGCACATGTAAATATGTGAATGAATCGCAGAATCACAGAATCATAGAATGGTGGAGGTTGGAATGGACCTCTGAAGATCACCTATTCCAACCCCCCCACCAAAGCAGTTTACCTAGATCACATCCAGGCAGGTTTTGAACCTTTCCAGAGAAGATTCTACAACCTCTCTGGGCAGCCTTTTCTAGTTCTCCATCATCCTCAAGGTAAAGAAGTTTTTCATAATTTTTAGATGGAACTTCCTGGGTTCCAGTTTGTGCCCATTGCCCTGTGTCCTATCACTAAGCACCACTGAAAAGAGACTGGCCCCATCCTCTTGACCCCACTGTTTAAATATTGGTTAACCCTTAAGATCCCCTCTCAGTCTTCTCCAGGCTAAACAGTCCCAGGTCTTTCAGCCTTTTCTCATTGGAGAGATGTTGCAGTCCCCTCAACATCTTTGTAGCCTCCATTGGACTCTCTTCAATAGTTCCCTGTCTCTCTTGAACTGGGGAGTCCAGAACAGGACCCAATACTCCAGACGTGGCCTCAACAGGGCAGAGTAGAGGGAGAGGAGAACCTCCCTCAACCTGATGGACATATTCTTCTTAATGCATCTCAGAATATCTACTATTATCTAATGAATATCTACTTTGCACAATCCTATCTCTTTTTAGGTTTTTGAACTTGGAATAGCTTTGAACTGGAAAAATGAAAGAATATAGGTTTTTTGTTCATTCTTGAACAAAGTATTGATGCATTAATGAAGAATTTTCCAAAAGCTGTGCTTTTAAAAGCAAAAAGCTTACATTGATTCTTTAAGGTGGGAAAATTCCATTCCTAAATTTCTGAAATCTTGTTGGATTTTATAATTGAAGAAAAAAACCTGTGTTTTCTTATCATTAGCAAATATTAATACCTCCCACATCTCCTCTGTGACTGATTGACTGTACACTTTGAAATGCTCTATACTCTGACAGTTCAGTCATGACAGCATAAGATTCCTTGAGCACTATGTAGCAGATTAATTCAAAATGTCCTTCTGCTTTTATTATTATTTTGGAAGCTAATGAAGCTTCATATCCGGATTAGGTCCCAAATAGCTCAAACAGTTGTACAGATCCCACAGCCTGGCAACATTTCTCATGTTGCCATTTTGAAGGACAGTAATCTTGTATTAGCCCCACCTCACAGGCATAACAGTGGGTCTCTGAGGGCTTATTCAAAATAACTATCTTAGCAAAACTACTTGACTTCATAGTTCTTGAAGAAGAAAAAGGTCCTCTGGTAGAATTCCTTCCTTAGGCAAAGGTAACTATTATGAATATCCCCCCTGAGAAGATGATGCCTTGTTTCTCAAACAATTTAGTTATCTGAATACACTAATCTAGGGTGCACGTGAGGCACCTCAAAGTGTTAGGCACTAGGCATAAACAAGTAGCTTATGATTGTTCCAACAACCTGTGCTTAAAAACATGTTTTCATATTAGTGTTGCTGGCCATATAGCTGGCTATATTTCCTTGCAAGCTGAGAAATAGAACTGTTTTTTTTTAATTCCTGTTGGTTAAATGGACTTTTGGTAATATTAATGGATCGGATTTCTAGGAATGAAAAGTCATCTGTTTGGATTGTCACTCAGCTGAGTTTGTCATTCTTTAAATTCTTTAAATATCAAAAGCCAGTGTTCTACTTTGAAGAAATATAGAGTCACAGCATGGTAGGCATTGGAAGGGGCCTCTGGAGACTATCTTTCCAGTGACTGAAGTCACAGGCAGCATGCACCCGTGCCTGCTTGCACCAGCCTTTTCAAGCAGCCCCGACCTTCTGGCAAGTACTTGCAGTCTCAGATTGTGCTAAAGGAGTGGAAGAGGAGGAGTCGAGCATCTCCTTTCAGAAAGGGCAAAAACCCCAGTCACTGACTCTAGTAATATGCTCCTGAGGGCACAAGAGCAAAAACAGATATGCAAAATTAATATGGTCTTCAGACTTTGGTCCTTTCTTTATCTGTAAGGGACACATAAGGAAGATAACTTTCTTTCTACTCTTCTTTGATAAGCATATTAATAACCTCAGATTACCCAAACTGAGGTGAATGTCACCCAGCCAATAGGTACACATTTCACACAATTTCGAGTCAGATGTATGCTTCCACATACACCTCCAACAGATTATAGCTTAAGCCTTTCAAGCAAGCTTACTTTGTTAATATTTAAGACAGGTACAGTGATAAATAGCTTCATGAATACATAGAAATCCGTGGAAGCTATGAAGCTGCTGTCGGTAGAGGTAGATTGAGTAATAACTCTGTTCTGGGAAGCGCGAGAAGGAAAGTGAATGGTGATTTATTAACTCCAATGAACATATACTGTTTAACAAGTATAGCAAATGGAAGTGAATAATACATGAAAACTGCTAGGCCTTAAATTTGGTGCATAGAAAACTGCAGATTAAATCCATAGTAGTGGAATAGTAAGTGAAGAAGCTGAAGAGTGACAGGTTATAATGGGCAATGAGGATAGCAATGAACCTGATTATGAATGTCTAGATGTCACAGAGCCTTAGGCACAAGAAAAACTATATTGACACTTGGAAACTGGGTAAAACTTTTCCCTGTATCTAAGGGGCCTGTTATGTGTTACACTCATAGCATGTGGTGCTTAACTTATGGCTTTGTTCCACACTGAAAATGAGTCATAAGTGCTAGTTCAAGCTGTTTTGATTCTGATGACAACTCTGAAAATATAAAGCAACCAGAAGCTCCATACAGCAAGCTGTTTCCTGTCCAAATAACATGTCAACCTATCTAACCTCCAGGTTTTCTGGCCTGACAGACTTTTCTGGATTTTCTCAGGCCCTAACAGCAAAATCTCACTTTTGAGGCTAACTTCAAAAAATCTCATCACTTTCAGAACTCAAGCTGTGCAGGGGACGTTGAGAACAGCAATATAAATGTGCAGTGATCTATGAAACTCTCTGGAAGACTCTGAGCTCTTGAGATCCAACATCACCGATGAGTTTAATTTACACTTCTTTTTCTTTACTATATCCACCAGCCCAAATCCTTTCACAAACACAAAAAGGAGTACCCTGGGTGGAAATATTTGACTCTTCAAGTCTTAGAGAAGCAAGTCTATCACACTGAGAATCTCTGCAGGGTTTCCTCTGCTGTTCAAGTCTGGATTCCCAATTTAATATGGCTTTAATCAGTCATTAAACACAGTTCATTCACAGATTCATTGTGTCTGAAGCGAGCAGGGACTACTGGTGGTCTGCAATTTTTATACAGTGTGCCATTAAACTTCACCATTTTATTACCATACTGAGTCTAGTAAGATGAATTTGTTTAAATTATATCACCTGAAAGGTAGTTGGAATATCTGAATGCAGAGGTATTAAGATGTAGTAGTACATTCCACAGGTTAACTGTTGGCACTGCATTCTGGATTTCCTATTCTAATACTATCCATATTTTTTTTCCTGATCATATAGAAATAGTCTTTAAGTAACTTGCCATTCCTGTAGCTCATGAGATAAAACCAAAATGTCCTTTTCCAGAGCTTTCTCTAGGATTAAAGGTTGAGTTTAATGGCTTAATTTTTCAGCACGGAACACAGCACAGTATTCCCAAATATGATGCTGACTCCCCATTAAAGACACCTTATAAGATCTATCAGGTTCTCACACTTTATTTGTTCTTAAGTATATCATTTATAATTCCACATGTATTGTCACAAAGGCATGAATTCACACCATTTTGGCAAAGATTTCTTCCCAATCCCATCTTGATTGGAGTTTACCATAATTTTATCAATTCTAGCCATTGTTTTACTTTCTATTATTTTGTTTAGGATTGATAGATTAGTTGCTTAAGCAATTAGCATTTTTCAAATCTTCTGGAAATTTTATAGTATTCTAGTAATTATTGAAAACTGAATAATGGGGGTCAGAGACCACATCAGACAAAACTTGGGTATGAGCCTATACTTTTTTAAATATTTCCCCCCTAGTGGATGTTGTTTCACATCTTCCTTGGTCATTAGCAGGCTGAGAAGTACTGAGAAAGGAAAATGGATATATTTAAGAAGTTCTACTGATTTCTTTACAGTGTTATTGACAGGTTTTCCACATCCATCTAGTAAGTGGCCCAAATCAGTTCTGTTTTTCACTCCTGTTTGAGATGTACATTTATTACTTGTTGCAGAAAAAAATTATTTTTGTTATACTTTACATGCTCAAAATCTTAAAATGGTAAGATTAGATTTTT
>JAAGNO010019620.1:28973-50223 GCA_033439905.1 Ceryle rudis | reverse complement strand
ATGCCATGTGTTATTTCCAGTGGGATTAACCTGACCTAACTACATTTGTTCAAAATTGAGCTATTCAAAACAAAAATAATCATTTAAGGTTTCTTTTGTAGCTAATGGAGAGTAAAACAGCTCTGTTGAATGTCATGAACTAGAGCTATGGGAAGAGCTTTATATATCTTAAACAATCATTCAGTAAACATAACCTGGGATTTTCAGGTTTGGTCTCAAAAACTACAGTATTTTCCCAAACCCTCTCCTAAAGTCAAGCTCTATTGCGATTTATAAGTGCATACAAATGTATTCATCCCCCACCACTTTGCAGATTTTTCAAATATGATCCTGGAAATTTCACTGAGGACTGATTTTCCTCAATGGATCTCAGGGTATGAAAGCAGGAACACGAGGTGCTGCTTTGGATTTGAAGTTTTCTCCAGAAAATACTTTTTCCAGCTTTTCTGACTGCAACAAAATTATTTAAAATATAAATCACTTGTAAGCAGATCTCAAGTTTTCTCTGGTCTGGGAAAAAAAAAATCAGCATGTCACAGAGGAAGCTTCAATCTTTTTATCTGAGTTTAAACAAGTTCAGGAAAGGCTTGAGAAGAAGGTCATCTGGACTTCTGTTTACTCCAGCCAAATCATCCCTCTGGCCACTTATGTATATTCTCCTTTCTCAGCCTTGCTTTTCTCATTTCTCTTCTCTTTCAACAGAAAGACAGTTTAAAAGTCCTTCACAAACCTCTGTCTACACAGGCACTGGACTGCTTGAATGGTCTCTAATCCTATAATTTTGTGCATGCAGAGTGCCTCATGCAGTGGAGCTTTTACTGCTTTGTAAGTGGTTCCATTTTAACTCTCTTACTCCTCCAGTTTAAGGTTACACTGTACTTGAAAACACCATCTTAATTATACTTCAATAGCAACTTCATAGTTTTTTGTTCATCTTTCAAGTGTTTGAAATGAGTGCATAACTACTCCCCGAGGTTATCGCTATTAGCCTAGTACAGAACTGCTGTTTTTCATTTCAGGAGTAGAATTTTGAAGGAGACAGCAGCTTTCAGACACAAATGGTCACTCTCAATTGGTTGAGTGCAAGGATTTAGGTGGGAGTTAAGTGGTGTCAGAGGACTTGAGCCAGGTCACTGCTTCCAAATGAGTCATTCTCACTTGACTAGTCCTATTGACCACCAGATGGAAAGATGCCCAAATTGAGGAGTGTCAAGAGAAATCCTGACAGGTGATAGAGCTGTCTGCAATACCTGTTAACACCAAATGTACATATTAATGTGGGCTTTCTATCAATAACTGCCACATTCCCTTCAATCTGAGGATAATTATTTCAAGTGGGTTAGACTGTACTTACTAGTATTGCTTCTATGTACTGTCACAGGACAGGAAAGAAGCGAAGTTCAATACTCAAGGTCGAGATGCCAGACTTGAAATATAAAACAGCAGAACCTTCATAAGGGAAAAAAATGTCTTATACTGTCCAATTAACCTAATAAACTAACAGTTTAGGAGTAAACACAATTATATACTTACCACATTGTGCTTGAGGGATGAAAGCTGTGACTACTACTGTTTTTAAACAAGGTCAAGCCTTGTCATCAATAATCAAATATTCCTTTAAAGTGATTATGAGCTTCTGATACTTAGTCTAATATGTCTACACTAAGTTCATGGCCCCTGAAAGAAAATATCCTCCTCACCTAGCTCAAATTCCCCACTGGAGGTCACCTTTGTCATTATATTTATCATTAAATATGTTTGCATTTTTTACTCTAGCACTCCAAGGCCCAAAAAGAGGTCATTGTACTTGACTTTCTATGAGCCCAGAAGAGCTGGTGATCTAAACAGGCAAATTATATATCCATTTTGAGTGACTATCTTGACCTTTCTCAGCTTTCCGACTTCCCAGACACCTTTGTGGCAATGACTCTCCTGCTGGGCTAATTACCTCTAATTGCACTCTTCCTGTTATCTTAACACACTAAATTTTTTCCATAAAATGACCTGTTATGGACATCAGTGAGGTAAGAAGTCTTGTTCACAGACTAACATTGTTTCCTTGACAGGACAATTGCTTTATAAATAACTTTGGTAATAGCCCGGTTTGGATACCTTAAAAGAAACCTAAAACCATTTGATAGCAAAAGGAATCAATTGGGCCTTCAAATATAAGTAGAGTTTTCCTAGTATGTCATAGAATTTGCAAAACAAAACTACCCCATTTTGTTATAAGAAATGTGAAGAGCTTCTTTACAAAAAGCAGTGTTTTGCATGTTTTGTTCTTTCATAATGGTTAAGAAAATAATTATAAATGTCTCATTCAGGCTACATCAGCACAGACTCTTTTCAACATATGTATTATGGATAAGATTGCAAAGAGCAGTGGAGGTAGTTGGCCACTTGTATTATTCAAGGCATTCAGGTTATTCAGGGTAATAAAAACTACAGAATAATTAGGAATAAATGATGAATGAAAATTAAGTTCAGTGATGCTAAATGCAAAGAAATGCACTTCAACTTTACATCTACAATGATCAACCAAAGTGCACTATCAGGAATTGGATCCTGAGCTTATAATCAATACTTATCTAAAAAGAATTGATCAGTGTTTAAGAGTGGTTAAAAAACAAAGTGAATTTTGGCAATTATAAGGAAAAGCACAGAAGACAGGGAAGAAAGTTTTGTTATTCTTTTGTAAACTGTCATGTGTCTATACTTTGAATAGCACAATTCTGTCTTTCTTTTTCAGATAAAATATACTACAAATAAAATGGGCCCAGAGAAAATCAACAAAGGGTGATCAAAGATGTATATTTTCTCTTAGGAACAGCTAAACAGACTAGGATCCTTTAGTGAGGAAAAAATATGATTGAATGTGTTATGATCGAAGTCTACATAACCTTGAGTAGCATGGGATTGACTGTTAACTGTAAATAGGGATTGATGGTTATCTGTCTCCTTCAGCACAAGAGCTAGAAGACACTCAGTAACACTGTGAAGTAGTGATACAAAACAGAAACTCCATGCTTTTGGGTGCTGCAGATGTTAAAAGACCATGCACGAGTTCAAATACTAACATCACAAATCCATAGAAGGAAACTCCAGCAAAGCCTATTAGCTACAAAAACATCCTCTTTTTTCCAGAAGTCCCTGAACTGCATTTTCTGTTGATTTGGCTTCTGCTTATATTCTTCCCTAAGCATTTGCTGTGGGTTGTTGTCAGATACAGGATTCACAAGGTTATATGGTCCTTCTGCCACTCTGTATGGCTGTTCTTATGTTCTCAGCCTTCTTTTTTAGTCCTGGCTAAAATAATGTTCTATCTGCATAGTCAGATCTGGAAAGTGCTTCTCCTGTGAGAGAAGAAAAAAATAAAAATTGCCTTGATCTGTCTGTCCATCTTCTTCCATGCTATATATCACATCTGTCTCAAGGCACATACCTTTCAGGAGGTGGGTGATTATTTGCTGGGTTCTGTGTCAAATTGGATGACTCCAACGCCAGCTATCTTCTCCCTCCTGGTTGCTTGACAGAGAGGGCTATGCCCTCTGTTTCTGTGTACCTAAGGAGTAAACACACTTTCATCCTGGATTTTTTTCCAGGAATATTTGTACCCTTGGTGTTAGACTGCTCACAACAGGTTTGTTTGCCAAACAAGAAAGCTTATGGACTGGCTATACAACCAAAATAGACAATTATCCAGGGCTGTAAATGGTGGCTGCCCTAATGAGACCTGCTGTATTTTTACCACTTTTGCTGAGCGCCACCTTCACTGTTTCCAGCGCAAGAGCTTTAAGTGAGGTCAGCAGTTCTGATGTCTGACACCAGTGTTTGACCCGAGACCTCCTAAGCTAAAAGTCTGAGTACCTCTGTCTTACTCTAACGAATCACACTCACTACAGACAGTCACAGAGGAAACCTCAAGCACTCATTCCCCAAAGGGATTACATGAAGATCTCATTTGTGTGACACCTCTGCTAAAAAGATGCCAACCTACATTTCAAAAGAAAGTGAATATTAAAACCCTCTTTATCAAACTGTGTCTCCGAGTGACATGAATGCAATCCATGCGTGATCTCTCTTGTACATCTCAATAAGTCTTGGCTTATTTAAAAGAGTGCTTTTTAAGAAATTAATGTGACAGAGCATAGGTGAAGTAGCCCACTAAATTTAGTAATCTAAATAATACTTGTGTACTGCTTTACTTGGAAAGCATCAGGTGTCTTTGATGAAGAGAGCTACAATCTCCGGGATTGAACACTCATGGACGCATCTCCAGCATTTTACAGTGCTGTGCAATCCCAAAAGTCTCACAGAGAGTTCATTTTTTCCATGGTACTAAGAACTTTAGAACTGTATGAAAATATAAATTCTTCTATTAAACTGCTCTTCCAATGAAATTCTTAAACCACTGCAATCAACAGCAAAATTTTGTTTTCCCATTTTTCCTCCTTTTGTTTGTCCAAAAGCATAAACCTAGTCCTTTATAGCAACACTTGTGTTATGAATATGAAGGAAAAGCATTCCCCACTCTTTTACACTCAGACAGCAGATGACATTGTCCTACATTTTTTCATGCCACATAAGCAGCATGTATCGATGTCAGGCAGAAGGTGTTCCTTGACTGGAAAATCTCCAGTAATCACAGGAGAAAGCCAGGGAGTTAATCAGAAAGGCAGCAATGACAGGATGTTTCTTTATTTCTCACAGCTCTTAGGTCATTGCCTTGCTCCATGTCTACCCATTAAAAAGATGTAGTCAGTTTGACCTCCTGAGGCTTGAAAGCTTGCTTTCAGAGCCATGCTAAGTTATCCTGCAGTTGTTTCAATCTGTCAAATAACACTTCATTACAGAAATATCAGAGATGGAATATTATATAGAGAAATATCAAGTTTATTAAAGAATTGTTTCTCCTGGTGGAATACTGTGTTGTCCATCTGCCTCAATTCTTTCTTGCAGTGTTTTCAAGAAAAGGACTTGCCAGAAACGTTTAAGGTGTTAAATCTTCCTGATAAATAATCTCAAACTGTCAGGAAGAGTGATAAAGACCCTGGGATAAAACTGCCTGTAATCAGCAGCCTTGTTTGCAACCTCAGGAAGCAGCATAGGATTTACTGGGTCGGGACACTGAGAAGACTTTTTCCTTGGAGACTCTTTTGTTCCTTGTATCTGTTGTCCTGCTGAGCATGGGACATCAGTCAGCGAGTTTATAGCCTCATCAAACTCAAATACTTGCTTCTAGGCTTTAAAAATGCCAACTCTTGCTTTCCCTCAGGAGACAATGTTTTGCAGAGCTGATAGAGATTCTGAAATGCAAAACTGGGGCTGATTTGAGAGTATTAGTCAGAAGCTCAGCAGTCTAACTGGAGTTAATTTTACATTAAGAGTGAAGAGCAAAGTAAAGACATAGAAATATGATGCAGGTTTTATGGGATCATGGGAATACAAATACTTTGCATGTAAATATCAAATGACTTTAAGCAAATCATTCACATGGTATGGTAGTTTTTAGAACTGCTTTTCTTATGCTATCATTTACCTTTTTCATTAAGAACAAACTCATCTTTTCTAATTGAAAATATGGGTTTCCATTGAGATAAAATAGGGTAAAATTCTGTCCTTGAAGATTTGGCCACCAGATAGGTGTGTTTTTGTGAAAAAAGGATGAATTATCATCTCAAAACTTGATGTCTGGCAAAACATTTTAATTTATATATTATTTGTCAAAAATGTCTATTGTCTCTAGCAGCCCTCTCTTAGCTCACCTGAACAACTTGACTGTTTTAGCACACTGTTTTACTTAGATTCAGGCTGATCATGTAAGAAGGCAACCATTCAGATAGAGCACGGGGACAAGATCTCACAAGGCATGACTGGAAGAATTAGATTAGAGAAACTGGATTATGGACCAAAAGTCCTGAGAGGAGGCAACTGCATGGTTTCCTTCTGTTTCCTCTCTATCACAGCTGTAAGTGACATATGACATCAGCAGACACAGAAGCAAACATGAGAGCATGGTTCAGGTATTATGAGCATAACACGGCATTTCTTGCCTCTCCCTGCCATGCCAAACTAGAGTCCCTCCTGCTGTATAAATCTACCTCATCATTAGTATAATCCCAAACCCATGCCTATGTTGTGTTTAACTGTCCTCTGCAGTAAAATTCCTACTCTGAAGTTAAAGACCTCCTAAATCCTACCTTAAAATTCTTATGAAATCTATCCCACAAATTATTTGTTAATATCACCATTGGTCCTCTCAGGGAAAAAAAATAAACCAACCACCCCCCCACCCATTTTTCCTCTCCCTGCCCATTCAAGTTATCACTGTTCTATAGACCATGTATGAAAGGAAGAGTCGTTCCTACAGTGCTGTAGGATTCTTAATGTTACTAAGCCGGTGTTAGTTTTGATTTACAGTTGTTATTTGAGTCCTCAGATAATGTAATCATGGTTCTGAAACAACTTTTGTAATGGGCAAGTAACTGACAAAAGTAGAATACAAAAACCTATAAGTAACAAATGAACTCTAGTTGGTCTTTGGAGGGACATGGCATGGGTGTCCAGGAGAAGGACAGTCTAACACATTAGAAAGAACTAAGACATCTCAAACGGTATTCAGTCATTCATTCATACACTTAATTAAATTTGAGTGAGACGATAAAGAGTTTAACTAAGACACACAAATGTAGCTGTATATTGAGGTGTCTACATGTTACATAGGCTATTTAAAGGTATTATAGGCAATGGACCTCTAATCAATATGCTCAATTAAATATTTTGGGGGTAGGGTGTTTTTTTGTTTTGGTTTGGTTTTGTTTTCTCATAAATTACCAATTATAGGTTGACTGATAGTATTAGATTCCAAAGCTATCCTTAGGTGCATTGACTAGAGATTCCCTTCACAGAGATACCCCAAATTCTTAATGCCATTTGACATGAACTAAGGTCCAAGACATTAGTTTTGTCTTGGCAGCTATGCTGTAGAACATACGGAATATCCAGTTCCTTCTGGACCAGTAGCTGGAGATAGACCAGAATAATCCAGGGCATTTCAAACATCACTATGTGCCCATGTGCGAGTAAACAAGTCAAGCCACACATTTCTAATTACTGTAAAAGATCTTAGAGTTACAGCTGTCCTATACATGGCTATGCATACTCCAAAATGAGGGTGTTTGAGGGTTCTACTTGGTTACCTAAACATAGATATATAACATCATTTCAGATTTCCTAGGATCTGACATCCATCTGCCCTTCTGCAGAGGTATGGCTCTGCCATGCATCTTGAATTACATATTTCAGGCCTGCACAGATGTTCCGGATATCACAGGGCATTTCAAATGACATTAAATGCCTGGGTTTAGGCAACTAAATCAAATCCTAAGTGAAGGCTGTATGTGTCCCTGTCATCTGAACTACCTGTCTAGACTTTCCTCATCGTCAACATAATAATTTCAAAGTACAATTCGTCTGACCAGGCCCCATCCCTGGAGACATTCAAGGTGAGGCTTGACAGAGCTCTGAGCAACCTGTTCTAGTTGAGGATGTCCCTGCTCTCAGCAGGGGGGTTGGACTAGATGACCCCTAGAGGTCCCTTCCAACCCAGACATTTCTATGTTTCTATGACCAAAATAAGGTGCTTTCATTAAAATACAGTTGATAACTCCTGTTTTCCCTTCACTGCATTTTGCTTTATTCCTACTAAAAGTAGAAATACAAGGCTACTGCCTAGATTAGCTACTGGTTTTATTAGGCATCATTTCAAAATCAAGTCCAAAGATAAATGACTGCATGAGACAAAGGTCAACAGAGTCCTCTGTTCCTGCCACTCAGGTATAGTTAGTGGTTACATCAGAGTACAGAAAATAAGAATAATGAAAATAAATGAAAATAAAATCTAACGAAGAATGCTTTGATGGGTTTACGTTTGTGTCTAGTGTGGTGAATAGGCCATTGACATCCAATTGTAAGCAATATATTGGTTATTTAACTCTGTATCTGCCTAGTAGAACTACTCAGATCTGGCAAAACAGAACTAATCTCTTATTGCTTATGCATCACTGAAGTTTTTAGACCCCCTGTTGCAGTTTCACTTTTTTCTCCTTACTTAACTAGTGCAAGAATCAAAATCATATATAATTACAAATCAATCTCCAGATTCTGAACTCTCTTTATACTTGTGCAAGTGACCTCAACATCTCATCACAGTAGTGTCACTTCTTCCTTTTACTTGGGAAATGAAATGGCATTGTTGGCCTGAACACCTGACTAAAAAATATAGTAGGGATAATACTTGGAACTTCATCTTTTACAGTTAAGCACTGTGTATTGTTGTTAATGTCTACTCTTTTTTTTCTTTCTTTTTTTTTTGGTAATGCAGAGGAAGCCAAATTGAATGATTAATCTTTGACCTGTATCTGTGGGAAGCAATTTGAACAACTCCTTTTAAGAAATCTAGCCTTCTCTGAAGCATGCACATAACTTTCATTAACATTAAATAGAGTTACATGTGCACACCAGGGCATAAGCTTCTAAGTAGATATTAATTGGCTAAGAAATGATGTACTATTTGTTGTCCTGGTAGTCGGTGTTTGGGAGATTGCATTTGGCTTCCTACCTTCACAAGTCTTTGAAGGCATATTCATTCACTTTCTTTTAACTATTTAAATGACAAAATTTCTTTAGTGACCTGTGCCAGTGCATGTAGCCATTTCAAATGCAACAGAAGAAGCAAGTTTCAATATTTAACATCAAGAGTCTTCTCTGTCCCTATTCCCCTTTCTAGACCAATTCCTGTAAAATATCATCAGTATGTTAAATCTAGTTTGACTAGTAAGTTCAGAGGAAAGTAATTATGGGTCTGCAGTCAATATTATTTAGTAGTTGTAGAAAAGATTTTGGAAGGAAATATAAGCTAGTTCTCAATGTTTCGTGTAGTCTATTCAAAATATTTTTTTTTTCTTTTTAGTAGTCAACCAGTGAAAAATCCCAAGCTGTGACAATAAAGTAGCTTGGTACAAGGACTAGAATTTTATATTAAGCATGCCATCTTAATGGACTAGTTACAAACAGAAATTGCTTTATTGTCACATTAGATTGTCATTGGGACTGTGTTCAGGATTCCCACCTATCTTTTAAAAATCACAGCTGTAATCTGGTCAGATTTATAAGTGTTTCAAATCAAACTTTAAAGCATCAGGGTCCAAAGTGTAAGTACTTGTTAGAACCCATGTTAATGGTTTTGGGACCTGCTTGCTTTGAACAGAAAGTCCAGGATGGTGCATTTCAAAATTAGGAGAACTCCCTACGTCTCTTTGCACTTATCAAATTTCATGTGGAACAATTCTTCCTTTGCCTACAATGTCCTGCAGCTCTCTACTGCATTCCTTTACCTACAGGCATGCCAAGTTATTTGTGCAGAATTCCTACTTCTTCCTGCTCTGACCTCTGCATCTGCAAAAACATCACGTAACTAGGCCTTGGAAATGAGATTCATTTTTCCTCATTTAGATGTCCATGATGCAGACATCCACACTGGATCCAGTTTTCCTGTGTCTCTGGGAACAATGCAGTGTGCCTTAATTTTTTAGACCCTTTTAGACCATTGCTTCAGAGTAAGTCTCTAAGCTTTCTAGAAATGCTCTGAGCAGGAGGTTGGACATGAGGACCTTATGAGGTCACTTTGAACCCAAAATGCCCTTTAATCCCATGAATCTATGAATGCCTATTTGCCTATTTCTCTCTTTTGACATCAATAATTATCTGACTAGTTATCTCAGACATGGCAGTTAAAAGTTACATGAGATGATTCTTGCCTTTTTCTTTTTTTTTCTTTTTTTTTTTTTTTTTTTTCTTTTTTTTTTTAATTTATTTTATTTTATTTTCAAAATAAAATTTTTTGGTGGACTGTGTTGTCAGTTAATAAAATAAGCAGCAGGTTATTCCTTGTATCCATTTGATATTTAAACTGAAATCTTCATAGAAACATTTCTCTTTGGAGCTGATGCTGCCAATGTGCAAGGGAGATGAGCTTTGCATCCATCTCTTTTATGTTGGCTTTGGTTCAACCATGCAAAGGTTAACTCTAGAATCAGGGTTGTTTGTCTGTCTCATGCATACTTATCTTTCCCTTGTATTTATTTTTTACTTCTCTCTGCTTATGTTAAATGAATTCTGGCCAGTGCTATCAGACCCTGACAGTGCTGTAGACTTAAACGTAAAAAAGGCTGAGCTGATTATTTTTCCCCTTGGGGGCTACCCTTTGGCCTGCAGGCAGTTCTTTTAAAAATAGCTTCACTCTGCCTGATGCCATTATTATCACAGATGCAATTCCCAACTTGACTGTCCAGACCAGAAATGAAACCTGTGTTCAAAAGCAGCATGCTGCATGCATTGCTTTCCTGTTGTGTTCGGATAAGTTCTTTTCCATAAGGCTGTGTAGCGAGATTTTGTGGGCATTGTTTTACTTGCTTTCTGTATTTTTGATCATGCTTGTCATAGAAGAGAAAAGCTGAGGGCAAAATGTTAGTGAACCTGGAATACATGTGTTTAAAACTGATGGTCTGCTTCCCTAGGTCTGCTCAGACAGTGTTGGTAGGGTAGTGATACTTTCAACAGAAAAGGAAAAGTAAACAGCAAAATCAACCTGGTAGTTGAAACATATTATTTGGAATATTTCCACTACAAACTTCTAATAGCTCAGACAGGTCATTTAAGATCTCTGCCTTAGTGTAAGCCTTTAGTAAAATGGGCATATGCTTGTTTTCAAAACAGAAAGTCTCACTACAATCACCAGGAGGGACATTCTGGGTGTTCCCAGAAGTTGCCAAAAGTTTACTGAGCACTTGAGAAAAAGGACAATTTCATTCCTTTCTAAGCAGTAGGAGGGCCATGCTCATTACTATAAACTAAATATGTTTTCAGCTCCATTCTGGGATATATTAACTCTTAATTTTAATAGAGATTAAGGAACAATCATAAAACTCATGTGACTTGTGCTGTAAGTTTCTGATATCACTGACCTAGTCATAGAAAACTCTGTGTATTAAAACACATCACAGGTTTGCCATCTATGTAGAAATTTAGATCAAAGGCATTGTTCATATGTTTAAACACCTATAACAAAGGTGTCTCAGAAGAAGACCTTCAATGGTTTTCCAGCTTGGTATGGTACTGGAAAAGGAGAGCTGTTGCTGAACTCCTCAGGTCCCAGAGAAAAGATTACTGGTGATGAAACAGGAAACTGAAAATTATTTGGACTCGGCGATTTTGAGACTTCTTTTTTTTTCCTCATCCTTCTTTTCCTAGAGGTTCCACCACAAATTACAAGTACTGAGAATCTGAGACTTAAGTACCTGAAGCACAAGGAGTAAAAATTCAGGTTCATTTGAGTAAGTGCTGTGTTTATAGTTGTATACAATTCAGTACAGTACATCTATACTGTACAGCCTAGTTTCTTCATAGGGATGTTTTGATGCTTAATCTTTGTGAATCATGATGAGATCCTTAGATAAAAGATGCTATGCAGTATTCCATAAGGCCTCAGGCATGAAAGCATCATTAATAATTTAACAATAAAAACTGTGGTTACCCTAGATTCTGTCAGATACCTCTGGTGGTTCGAATACCTACAAAGATAGGTACTGTAACATTGATTGAATAATTTATTTGATGAATTTCTCAGTATTTTTAAATACATTTGACAATATCTTTTATTATTCACCTAACTTGTGCATCACTGTTAAACTATTATCTTGTGAATGCAAAATGTGTTTACTCTAAAAAGAGCTTATTTTCATTAAAGAAAAGTAAGCAGTTACTTTGCAATGCCATCTAATATCAGCATGTCCAGAGAAAAGTTTTCAAAGTTTTGCTTAAAGGTAGTCGGACAATGTGGAATGCTTACCCAAACATTATATTAAGAGATACTGTCACAGTTCAGGGTCAGGACAGACCCTTAGACCTATAACAAATGCTCTCTGTTAACCACCCTCCCTCCCCAAAGGGGAAGAGAAGGGCAATAAAGGAGAGAGAGACTTAGTGATTAGAAAAGGAAACTAGAACAGCTTTGATGAAAATGAAAAAAAAATGGAATATATACAAATGTATACAAAGCCAGTATCAAGCCCAACACCCCCCTCCCCCAATGGCTATCACGTCACTGTCACCACTGATGCTGTGGAGCAGGCACCAGAAGAGTCCCAGACTGGGCCCAGCAGCAGATGGGAACTGTGTTCAGGAGCTGGATACTGTCACTGGATTCAGGAACACACAAATCAGGATTGAAGGCACCTCCTTGGGTGCTCTGAGGAAGAAACTGGAGGAGGACCCAAACTGAGCTGAGCAGGGCCCAACAAAGCAGGCAAAGAGAGGCAAGACCCTCCTGATCCCTCAGCTTTATACTGAATATGACGTATATGTGCTGGAATCCCTCGCTGGTCAGTTTGGAGTCACCTGTCCTGTCCACTCCTCCCTGCAGGCGCAGCCTTTTTCTTTCTACACCCCCCCAGTGTGATACACAAGATCCAGCAGTGCTTCGTCTGCACACCACACCAACCCTTGGTACTAACTCTAAACATCACATGTTTTGACTGCCAGAAACAGACACTGTCTGTGAAAACACACTACTAACTTCTGCTGAAATGAACATAACTAGTTCTGTTCTCAGTCAAACCAGGACATATATGAATTATTATAGACATTCTGCAAAGTTTTCTTGGTGAAGATTTGGTCTGAAACCTAGGCCAGGATGTAATTCACATATTCAAAAGTAGGTGTGTCAGGTATCTCCAGCATTCTGATGATAGAAACTGTTGCCTTATCAACAAGGCAGCTGTCAGGTTATCCTTATCAGGTTGCAGCTTTCAATAACTTCAGTGCATGAGGTGAATTGAAGACATATGACTTCATTGACCTGCAGATATTCAAGGCTGATGTTGAAAACTCACACTGATGCACCATACAGAAACCATTTGGTCTGGAACTTTACAATATAGCTTCATGGTGTGATGGTTTCTGGAACCTCTCTCTGTCTGTGTAAGGTTTGTAATGCTGAGCCTACTCTCAGATGAAAGGCAACACACACAACAGCAATGTGAATCATTATATATAAAATGTAATGTGTTTTTTTTTTTTTCCTGTTGGAGTTTTCAGTGTTAGGTCAAGGTTTGTAATTTATTTGCAAAAGAAAAAGACCCTAATGACCGAATTGGCCCATCCTAACATCTGCTGTACAGATACAAATTTATATAAAAAGCTCCCAATCTTTCCTGCAGCAATCTAATCTAAACAAACAAGACATTTACTAGACAGAAAACAGGCACAGGCAGGTTAAATGACTTCTACAAGGTTATAAAAAGGTTACCAAAAGAGGATTCTTTCTGGGATAGGCTTGAATCTCAGATGTCCCAAAGCACCTTTTAATTCTATGAATGCATCTTTCTTTGCTGGATATTTGGCTTAGCTGAAAGGGTTCAGAAGCCCTTAGTAAAAAGCATGGTGAGGCTGAACATTTCATCACAGAAAATTGTCAAATACTCAGTAATCACTGGTATTCAAATGTGCTGCTATTAAAATATTCTGTTAACAAGAGCTACATTGTTTTATTTAGTAATGGAATAAAGAATGGATGTGACTTATTTGTTTTTGCTTCTTTTCACAGATGATCATATAGTAAAGGTGAAGGAGACCCTATTTTTTAACAGATCAAAGCATTTGTTTTACTATTTAATTCTTTGGTACTGGCTCTCCCGAGGCCCCTGCTGCTATGAGCTAATGCAAATTACATCAGGAAATCCAACGGGCTTAGTAAACACTGAATATTAATTCAAGATGTTTTTGAAAATGCATAAACAGCATCAGTCCCCAAATCCAGAGCAGAAGCAAACAACAATATTAAATTGATATGTCAGAATTTTATGTGGACTTTTGTTTGGCCATAAAAATCAGCTTTTTCTTGCCATGTTGAATGATCATGTTATTCTGTTATAATACATGAATTCTAAGTGATTGAGCAAGATCCTTACTTCCCCTACATTATATCCAGGGCTTGCTCAGATTGCTAAGTGCTGCTTTTCCTGTGTTGACCAGTCTGCTTTTCTCTAGATCCACCCATGAAATATATTTTTGGAGAAGTGCTAGAGTCTTGTGGTCAGGGACTCAGAACAGGACTTAGGAAACCTACAGCTAGTTGCCAAATTTTATCAGACACTTTGGCTAAGTCATAGTTGCCCACCTATGAATGTTTTGTCCTGCTTTGGTCCTGTCTCAATAACTGACAGTTTAGGAGAAATGCTTTCCATACTTCAGCTCACACAAGAAGATCCATCTGCCAGGTGTCGCCTCCTAGAAAACTGCTTCTAGATCAAGACAACCCTGCAAACAATTTCAAATCAGAACAACTGCCAGCTAAGAATCTACCTAACCTATAGATCAAGAACAGGAAAGGATTCGTCATTGACAGAAGCTCCTATGTCATGACTAAAACACCCTGATTTTCAAAATATCATTTGTGACTGATATCAGCCTAATATACTCAGATACCATCTCCACTCTATCTGACACTACTTAGATACCTTGTGTTGAAGAAGCTGTGGACATATTAGTAGGAATTCTGAATGCTGGGCTGGACACTTCTGAGCAAAAAGGTCCAAGATTGTATTTCAAAGGCCCATTGACTGACTAACTCAAGGCTGGTTTATATTTCTTTTCAAATTCATGCTCCATGTTTCATTTAAGGGCAGAGACAAATTTTCTGAATATTGAAGTGTATAAGAAGACTGTGTCAGCATGCAGCTTTCTTTACATTTGCCATGCATCATTATATATTTTAGTATTCACTTTGGGAATCTTTCTTACATGTCTTAAAACATGATCTACATTTTTCCTGGTTTGAGTTAGAACAGAACTAATTCTGTTCAGTGATTTTACTTTTCAGCTTAGTCTTTTATAACTAACTGCACTTCTGTAGTTCCCAGAATATTTTTGCAGGCAGTGTCTGCCTCAAGCAGTGATAATGCTCCATGTTTAGAGTTACTAACAAGAATCCTTGTGTGTGTGCAGTAAGGCTGCTGCTTATATGTGCTCCCAATCTGTACATTCCTGAATCTATTTCCAGAATCCAGCTCCTGAATCTGGTTCCCATCTGCTGCTGAGTCCAAACTGGGATTTCTCCAGTGCCTGCTCCACAGCATTGGTGGTGACATTATTGCCATCAGGTAGGTTTGGTTTGACATTAGTTTTGTATATATCTATATATTAAAACTGGGTTATTTTTCTTTACCAATCCATACGTCTCTCTCCCCTATTCCTTTTCTCTTCCCCTTTGGGGAAGGGGTGCCCTCTGAGAAGGGGAGAGAATCTGTCATTTGTCTAGTCACTGGCACAGCCTTAAACCTTGACAACATTCAAGTCTGGGTCTGAAAGACTAGATCCTGGTTCCCTGGCAAATTCTTGAACTCCGTTAATAAAATACTATGTGTTAGAGTATGAAAGGAAATCACGCTAAATGTAAAAGATTCATCAGATGGTAAAAGTAGATACCAAGTAGTGCTCATTCTCTAGAGTGTGCAGCTACTTTCCTTGATATTCTAGAGATGAAAAAGGCAATTTAAATATTTTATAGGCCTCTGACCTCAACTGATGCCTGGAACTGGTCTAGCAGCCCATAGATGAACTCATACTATCTCACAGCTCATTGGAGACATTCATATAAATGCCTTGTGAAACCACTAGCAATTGCCCAATTGCCCAATCTGACAATCAGAGTTCCTCAAGCCACAGGTTCCACTTCACAGGATGGAAAAGAAGCGTGATGCACTCTGACAGCACAGGAACATCTTTTTCTTTCTCTATTAGCCTTCCTTTTAGAGAGGTTGGAAGACACATGACATTTCCTGGGTCTATTGACAACAAAAGCAGTTTGATACAGAGTTGTACTCAGTTGTTCTACAAATAAAACCTCAAACCTAGTATTACTGGTTATATCAGTTATACACTTGGGTATTTTCTGACAGAAAGCATTTTGAGGACAATAATTTCTCCACTTGTTTTATAAATACATTTAATTTTATGTCTACCATACTGTCAGCCATAACTTTTGTGTCTGCAGATGCTAAATATTAAATAGCATTGTCATGCAAAACTTTTAAATAATAAACACTGTTTAGTCTGTGTTTTATAACTAGCTAAATATACTTCTTTAATAGATAATTTGCATGATAATATTTATTTCATTCCTCCAAGGGAGAGCAATAATGAAAGGTAAAACAAATGTTGCAGTGACAAAATAATTTGGGGAAAATCAAAAAATACTTGCAAGAAGAGGTCCTGGGATTCAAACACTAACATCAATTAACTGAAAAGTTATAATTGTAATTAAAAAGTATTTCTCAAAAAAGGGTTCATTCTGATTTATTTTTTTATCCTTCAAATGAAACATAATAGACAGTTTTCTGAGAAGTGAAAAATCTGTTAAAATATTCCTTACATGCAATAATTTACAATTGCTTTTATTTGTTTTTCAATTTTGGCCGTGACAAAACAGATTTTTTTTTTTTTTTCCTGAGAAATTTACAAGAGAAGGCAAATGTATTCTTCATTTTAATTATTTCTTGTCACAGTACTATACTACAATAAATATCAGATGTACAAAGACAGGGAGAGATATATTAAACTGTTGTGGCCACCCTGGGAGTCATTAGCTGAAACAATAATAAAAATGAAGATTTCTTGGCTTCTAAGGCTATGTTTTGAGCACAAAAGTTTAGTATTTTTCTTAGAATCCAGCAGTGAACTGTCTCCTGTCTTAATATAGAAATTGATCTGAAGTCATCCAAATGATGCGTAGTTTCCCAGGTGAACATTTGCCGCTGTTTTTAACAGAACTCATTAACTTCTATGGATATTTAGCACTTCCAAGGACTATTTTTCCTTTAAAGGAATTTATGTAAGTCTTCCACTCTCAGCAGTGGTCACTGGACCGAATCCAGAGTATTTTAAATACAGGCTTAAATGCCTACATAAGTTTTCTGACAAGTTGAAAATGTTACCAATTTACTAATACTTTATATTTTGACCAGTGGAAATCAGACAAGACTGTTTAATGTAAGAATTCTTTTGACACTAAAATTAAAACTAAAATTATATTAAGGCACATATATGGCCATTCAGAAACAGTTAAGACTACTTATGGATAATTTAAAAGTCTATCTGTGACATCAGACATCTATCTATTTTATTCACAATGAATAGGAAAACTTTATTTGTCAAATAAAACTCTCTTAAGTTAGTCTCCAGGGAGATGATTCAGTACTTCAGACAATCTATATGCAAAGATCAATGGATAATAAAATATTTACTTACCCTTAGTAAAATTAAACTGTTCCATATTCACATTGTATCTGAAGACTGTCAGTGGTTTTAATTACAGGAATATCTTGAAAAGTGTTCAGGGATGAAAACATTTCTCTTTCCAAAATACCTCTTGCTTAGCAGAATAGCAATGTTACCTAATTTCTGATACTGTAAGTAAATTCTGAGAGCTGGTTAAGTACAAATTAGGATGGAGGAAGGAGCATGAACTTTATTCTGGTTTAGCTCAGAGGAATGCACTAGAAAGGATGTAACCTATATCTATTGTTTGTTCTCAGTTAGATGAAAACTCACATAATAAAAAGTAAACAGGAATACAAGAGAGGTGATGGTCTAACTTTGCTACTCTTGGCTAAAAGGTATTCTATCTTTAAGTGATTATATACTCTTACAGCTGAAGAAGTTAAAAAGAATTAGTGTGGGGTTTTTCTTCTCAATATCCCTCCAAGACTGAAAACTCCCATTTCCTTTCACAGAATGAAAGTGGAGAAAGACTCCTTCAAGTGACAGTAGAGGTTTGTGAAAATCCTTCTTAATAGAAGAATAATTACTCCAGAGCTTCCATGTTCTTTTCTCTGTGTTTTAAGTTTTCACATTCCATTTTACTACCTTCTGCTTACACATCCGTCCTTGTGTTGTATAAACTCTTCCAAAATACCATCATTCAAGTCAGACACTCCAGTGGTGTAATGTCTGAGTGGATTAAAAATTAGTTGTCTAATTAGAAGTCTCTGGTAGTAGATCATACCAACAAACAGCAATAGGCAGAATAGTAATAAGCAGTTAGTTTCCAGTCAAATACACAATTCCACAGTTTGATGTGAGGGACAGACTTGTGCTGAGTTGTAGTATTTAACATCCATATTAGAAGCTACAAATTGGATGTTTTGACTTATGTTCTGTTTGTAATTTAAGACGTCTACCCTTAATTCATAAGTTCTTTAAAGAATCAACAGAATTATTTTTAAAAGGGAGCCTGATAATTCTTTGAAATTCTTAGTGATAGAAATTAAGTTCAATGATTTTTTCCCCCACTATAAGTGCTTAAAAGAAATTTATTTCACAATGAGAAATAGGAAACAGGAGATATGATGCTCAGTTATGTGAGGTTTTGTTGGTTTTGGTTGGTTGGTTGATTTTTTTTTAATCATTCCTGTATATTTACTGATTTGTCTAGATAAAGATTAATCCACATGGCCAGGAAGTCCCTGGATTCTATTGTCAGGATTCCCAACAACACATCATTTCTTTCTTCCCTAGTTTTATCCATTTAAGGCAGCTCACATTAACTGTTACCTATTTGTTGTTGCATGTCTGAAGTCATGGCTCAAAATGTATTGTTTTCCAAAACAAACTTATTTTTCTTCACTGAATTCCTGGTGAGTGTGATCTACTCCTGGGGCTCAACTTCATTACTAATGCTAAGTAAACCCCTAGGTGTTCTTACTCCATTGTATTCTTATTTAATTTGTGATGAGAGAAAAATAAAATCTATGCTGAAAGTTTTCAAATGCAGTGCAGCAGAATTCTGTAGTGTGATTAGCTGACTTGTAATTCTTGCCCTAGAGTAGATTTCTGGACACTCTTTACAGTCAAAAGGGAGAGATAGACCTTGCCTTTGTTATACTTACCTCTCTGTGCTATTCAGGAAACACAAAAGTGTAGTAAAGGCTAGGTATCTAAATCTTAGATGGTTAAATTTAGATGAGACAAATCCCAGATTTAGTTCAAAGATTTCAAAGATTTAAGCACTACTGGACTTTCTGGGGTTTACTGGGATGGAAGTACAGAACTTCTTCTTCAGCACAAAGTTAGTTAAGAAAATCTTTGATGATTGGCCTTCCTGCCAAATTCTTATGCTCATGTATACCTCAGAAGGGAATAAACACCTGGAAACAGCATTATGACAACCTGTGAAAAAATATATATTGCAGAGCCTTTGGCATCTAGATCCTTGCCTTCCTATGAATAAGAGATATTGCTGCCTAGTCTGTGTGTTGATCTGTATGAAATAGTTTTTCAGCCTGTTTCTTAGTGAATTGAATTATAAAACTACTGGCACCTTCAGAATTGAATCTTGAAAGATGCAGAGCTCCATCAGTTCTCACTGCTTAGGGTGAAAACGGATGATATTCAGCAACTTGTCAGTACTCAGTCCCATCTCAGTTGCTAAGAGCTGTACAGGCAAGGGACTTCTAAGAGAGCACTGAGGAATCAGGTGGGATTCATGTAAGTACCTGCAAACATCACATCTCTTTGGCAGTGAGAAACTTGAACATTAGCCATTAGCTTGTTTTCTGACACAAACACTTCAACAAACTATGCATTAAGAGAGCAATCTGCCCTTCGTTTTGGCCCACACTTAAATATTCTTGGATGGAGACACATGAATCAAATTCTTCACACTGCATTGATGTGATTTTGTTAGCCTCTGCCAAACACTGGTTCAGTAATTCCTAAAGTGCTTGTAGCTTACAATGTGAAATGATTGACAGCCATTAAAGTGTTATACCTTGCCTTTTGAGAGAGGAAAATGCATTACTGATGAGAACTGGAAAAATTAACTATGAAAATTGTGAAACTAGCACTTGATTACTATTGGCTCAAACAATATTTCTTTTCATAATGTTTAATCATGTACTGAGACTAGAATTCCTGTCCCATTGAATATGAGCAAGGAGACTATATAAAAACATCCATCTTTCCAGCATGAAAATTCAACTCTGCTTACAGCTCTTCTGGTGTCTAAGTGAATTTATACTGACGACTCCAATGGCTCATCAGATAAGAATTGGTGTTTTATCCTTGTCTTCATGTTTCTGACCATATCATCTATTTTTCAGAACTGTAAACGAGTATTTCACTTCTGCATCCAGCACCAAGGCTATTTTCTTTTTCTGGAGAAAATATTTCTCTCTCTTTCTCTCTAGTTGTTTTTTTAAGCTGATGCATTGTTTTCAAGGGCTCTGGATAGCACATCACATAACAAACCCAGCTCATTATTATGCATTATCTACTGCTGCTTGCTGCAATGCAATATTTACACTTTGGCATTAAGGCAAGAGACGGTCCTCGTTATGCAGCACAGCCACTGCTGACAGATCGACACAACATTTTTTCAGAAACATGAAGAATTGAAAATGGTTCATCTGGGGATTGCAAGTGCTATGAATTCTTTATATCTAACAGTTGGCCTGCACTGACCCAAAGGATATTAGATTTCTTAGGAGCAAACGTGCTATGCTGAAATGTACTTAAAAAGCTCAATCTCAATGGCCTGCAGTGGCTGCCCCCCCATCATCGTTGGCCTTTGCCAGACAGAGCTTCCTCTCCCTCTGTGCAACCCTTGCTCCCTGCCTTATACCTCCTGCTGTCTGCCTTACGTCTTCCATGCTGGCATCATGCAGGCAACAGGCAGGAGTGGGGAGGGGTAAGTGACTACACCTTTAGGAGCTGGAGGAGATTGCTCCCAAGCCTGGATTTTATTGCCATGTCACTTGGATTGCTTTTACAGCTGGCAGGCCAGAGTGACCTTTGGCTGCCTCTTCTCATTTCTGTTGGATCCTTCCCCATGAGCCCATGTCAAATCTCCTCTTGCAGTCTTTTAAAGGGCTGCTCTGCCATTGTTGATACTGCCTACAGAGGAGGAGGCTCTGACCTCAGGTTGGAAAATGGAGAGGGAGAAGGGAGAAAATGAATGCTGAAAGGTTGTTGAGTGGCCCAGCCCTTACCATGTCTGGCTGCTCTAATGACATCAGGACTGAGTCAGGTTCTAACCTACTGCTGCTAGCATAGGACACAGAATCACAGAATCACAGAATGTCAGGGGCTGGAAGGGACCTTGAAAGATCATCCAGTCCAACCCCCCTGCCAGAGC
>JAAGNO010019620.1:0-23733 GCA_033439905.1 Ceryle rudis | reverse complement strand
ATATTTTGTACAGAATATATATATATATATATTTTAATTAAAAAAAACCCAGCACTTTTCTTTGAATGGGACCTCAGTGAGAATTTTTCCCCTAAGGATAACAAAGTCAAAGGCATCCGGAGTTAATAATGACCAAAGACATTTTGTACATAGTCCCTCTGACTGTTATCATCACAAAGGACAGAAAATTAGCCAGGTTCAAGTAACTGCCTGACTCATTAAAGCCAATATTCCACTTCTGGCAGCTGTCAATGTAGGGTTGTAAAAGGAAGGAGAATTCTTTGCATTTGCTAATAACCAGGTGTGCTGTTCCTACAGGGATGAGGATGTGTGTGAATATTGTCTTATTAATAGCTTGTAAACCCAGTTTAACATCTGATAACTGAGATCACAAAATGGTGTTATGCAAAGTGGAAATAAAAGAGAATTTATTTTCTCCTTGTCTAGTTGCTTTTCACAGTGAGTTTCACTTGTATGTGCAAACAGGAAGACAAAAGTCTCTTTTCACAGGTGGCCCTTTATCCCTTGTCACCTGTCTTCTTCCCTGCTTAACCTGCTTTCTGAGTACCTCAATTGCCTTTTGAGGAAAAAAAAAAAACAAAACCCACAACAAAAATCCAAAACAGGACTGTTTGGCCTCATTTTTGTGAACTCTGGTAGACTCAGGCCTCAGGGAGGAGTTGCCGGCAGGTAAAATTGACAGCAGGCTATAGCTGACTGCATGTCTGCCACAAGGATCAACTCCCACCAGGCCTGACACATGTTGTCACCCTTGTTGCACTAGCAATAAAGGATGCACTGGCTGGCAGAGTCGTAAAGCACCAAGGCTGACATATTGAGAGATCTGTGTTTGGTTAAAACCCAGCACCAACTTATATTCTTAAGTCAGGCTGTGTGAAAAATTGATTTTTTGGACTTGGCTGCCAAATTGGGGAAAACAGCGACAGTAGCAATAGAACAACAAAAAAACTGAGGCAAGTGTAAAACCTCGGGGAGGAGTGGAGGGGGAAAGGTTTATTGCTACAAAAAGAAATGTCATTTTGCTCTACCCAAAATGAAACGTTCTGTTACAGGCACTTGTAAGGAGAAAGGAGAAAAAAAAAAACAAAACAGGAAATCACTGAGGCAACACAATCACCCACCATTTACTCAGTAGCTTAGGAGTTAGCACATTTAAACCTGGCTGCAAGACATCCCTGTGTCTGAGGAGGTCTAAACCCATTTGTACCTTTGATAAGGCTGCTAAACTCACACGGTTATATGTGATCCTGAGCATCCACAACACCCCTGACTCATATTGTTCTGCCAAAAGAATATACAATCCAAATTTGCTAAGGTAGCTGGAAAAGAATCAAACAGAAATCAAAAGTAGGAATTATCATAAATTGCTTATCTAGGGCTAGTTTTCATCTAGAGAGGATGGGAAAGAAAATAATTTTTCTCTTTCAGCATTCAGTTTTTTATCTGCTACATTTTTCCCCCTTGCTGTGATTGAACTTTTTTTTTTTTTTTTTAATCTCTACATGATTTATCCATATGTCTGGGGGTGGGTGACAAACTTCATTTAAAGTTAAATTCTTCAAACAGCACGTAAGAATATTAATTGCTGTAGCCAGCCTGTTTCAAGAGCCCAGGCTCTGATAATCAGGTCCCCTCTGTTAATATCCCTGACTGATGAATGTCTCTGACTGATGTTTAAATATACCCGTTGGGATCTCACACTATTTAGCATGCATATGAAAGAATAAAAATAATCTCAGGGAAAGTCCCATCCTCAGAAGGGGGTAGTGCATCAGTGTGGGCACTTTACTTGTATTTACATTAGGTGTTTTGTCACAGTTTATCAGGTGCTGCTTGTACTATTTGCAATGAATCTGCCCCACCAGGGGGTAACATTTAAAACTGGGTAAGATTACAATTTTTGCCATTATGAAGTGAGAAAAAAAATTACACTGCCTGCTATTGCATAGAAAGATACTGAAGTAGAAGTGATAAGAAATGCTATTCTGAGAAAACTTGGAATAGTTCTTTAATTTCTGTGCTTGATGGTTGGCTAATGCCTTTTTTAATGCTTTTCTTTTTTTTTTAAGTATGGCTCATGATATCAGTTTCTAACCATGGTTTATATTTCTAGACTGAATGTTTTAATGGAGGTAAATTTTTATTTTTTTTTTTTTAGCAATCATACGATGAAGTTTATGTTGTATCTAAAATAAAAATATTATGTCATCTCTTCTAGAAATCTGGATTTTCATATTGTTTTCTATCACTATCTCAGTAACAACCATCATTCCATTATACTTGGGAATCCTCCAAGATAATCATCTTGTTTTTAAAACTAAAGACAGAATCAGAATCAACCTACCAACTACAGTCTACAGAAACCCTGCAAACTAACATATCTGTTTCCATGAACAAAACAACAATCCAAAATACATTAAAAAAAAAATTATATTTTCCAGCTATTCCCTTGGACACCCATATATTTGCTTTGAGAACATTCATGGTACCTATTTAAATAATTAAAACATTAATTTTATCCAACAAGGTACTTTTCCAGGTGAACAGATTCCTTTGAAAGAAACATTCAAATATTACTTTCGCATGTCATAGACACAATGTGTTACAGGCCATCCTGCCCTGGAAACTGTGTGGGAAATCAATGAACAATATGATTAAATGACTTGTTTAATTATGCATTAAACTTATATGGGAAGATCATATCTGCTCAGAACTCTTCCACCAATTTACAGGCTACAAATCACAAAACTCATCAGAAAAAAAACTCCCTGTAGGCCAAAAACATGTGAAAGGGATTTAGATCATAACTGAGGAAGTTTAAACCTTAACAAAGCATCTTCACTAAAACCACAGAAAAAAATATTCCCACAGTGGACTCATAAAACCTCTGATCTTTCACTTGTCTTTTTGCGGCATAGATTATGCTTCAAGAATTTCACCAAATATCCTATGCATGAAGTGAAAGCACAAGAATGAACTATGTAGACAATAAATAATGGACAAAACCACCTCCAATCAGGGAGATTCTTTCTCCTACAAAACAAGTACTCACTACGATTTCAATCTCGATCATCAAAAGAGACTTGCAAAAGCTTTCTAAAGCTGAATCTGAGAATTCAAATTTGTGACTCGGTTTTTTACCAAAAAGCCAAATTCAATCAGAGTCTTGATTTCGTGACACATCATAATGTTTCTGCCATTGACCATCAGTATCTGTATGTTCTTCTACAAATATTCCTTCTATTCCTTGGTACCAAGCCCGTTTTCTGGACCTATGACCTGGTATTTATCTAAGTAAGCTAATAATTTATTTTCAGTTTTAATTCAGCTTTAAAACCCACTACTTCACTTTTATGTTCAAAATCATTATTACTTTTCTGTCTGTGCTTATTAGTCTAATAAAACTTGTTATCTTTACTTACAACTCTTCTATGATAAAGAAATAACACTTTGGGTTTTTTTTTTTTTAAAAAAAAAAAAGAAGCTTAATAATTATTCTGAATTATTATTTTGTCCTTTTATTGTATGAACTTTTTTTCAGGGAAGTAGTTCCACTGAAAAATCAAGGAAAAATGCTGAAACTCCTAATTCATCACTTTTTTTTTTTTTTTTTTTCAGATTCACCTGAAAGTCCACATCTTTTTGTAGGTTTTTGTATGCAAAGATAATTTTAGGAGGAATATTTAACTGAAATCCATTTCGGTCATATTTTTTGGCCAAAGAATGTATATTTTTTTCTAAAGCAATTGTGAAAACTTTCATGACCTCCTGGGATGAGAGGATACCATAAAGTAATTATCAGATGATGTCTAAATAGTCAGTGCTTGATGTGAAATTAAAGGTGCTGATTAAGAGTAGGAATGTCTTGTGTTACTTTAGACATCTGCCATATAAATTACTATATCTGATCCAAACATCTTCATGCCTTTGTAAGGCCACTGGAAACAAATTTAGACCATCTTTACTATCACTTCCTTTATCCACCTGCATTACAGTGCAGATATTTCAATGTTTCAGATGATTTCCACCCTAGACCCTGCTTAGATGCTTAGTTTAGATCAATCCAGATGCTCAATCTATCACTATCAGAGCAAGGAAGCTGGATAGAATGTGAACTAGACACACCATAGGAAGACCCAGCTGTGCTTAGATTAGGTATCTACTTGTTGATAAGCTTTCAGCTTCTGCTTCCACATTTCCTAACAGAGGCTGATTGCCTGTTTTCATCCCCAGGTTTCCACATATGCTGCGTAGACTAAATATCAAAGGTCTCTGAACTGTGAGTGATATTTACCCACAGTATATGTGTCATTAACGAGTAGCTAAGAAAAGATTGATCTAGTCTCTGACTTCAAGAAAAGATCTGGCAGTTCTTTGTGTACAACTTGTGTTACCAGTAGATGCATTATCCCTGTAAAATGTTGGGGCTTCACATTTAGAACTACATACATTATGCTGTTTCTGCCTTTTTTGGTTAAAAAATAGCAGATTGTTTCAGATTGACCAAATTGGTTTTGTTGCTATTTTGCTTATCATCATATGTTGGTTTGGATCATATGGCACATTGTATTCTTTTCCAAGCTATTTTTAAATAGTAAATGTATGAGTCAAGGTTAAAACCTTAAAAGATACCTCTAACAAAATGGGTGCATCAATTCGCAGTCTGGGATTATTTGTAACTTCAATTCTTGCCCATTTTTTTCTGATTCAGAACAATAACATGAAATTCAGACACTTGGGGGGGGCAGGGGAAGAGTATTTCTGCACTTGGGTCAAATGATAGTATATCTAACATTAGAATCCTAGTCCTTTCTGGAAACTATGTGTTACTTAAGAGTAACTGTAAGTCCTTGATCCTTCTAGATATGTCACCCACCTTCAGTTTGTTGGCACATGATGATTGCAGTCTCTGATCCATGTCCACTAAACTATTTTCATAAAAGGGTACATTTGCACAGGAGCAATGGAGAGAAAATAGTCTTAGAATACTTGTAAAATTAGTGCTGGGAAACCCTCGTTGACATTGTTTCCGTTCAAATTATCACACAGATTTCAGTGACTTACAGGAATGTGTGTCCTTTTTTTTCACAAGAACCTTCTTCACATACCACCTCCCACTTTAAAGAAGTTTAAGAAACACTGGAGGAAATTATTTGAATGCTTGTAAAAAATTATCTTTGTAAAAAGGTCTCTACCTGAAACAAACTTGCATATCTGCAAGATTTTAATCAAGTATAAGAAATATCAAAATTACTGTGTTAAACTATACTGGGAGTTCTAGTAAGCTCAGCCATTCCATCTGCTGCTTCCTCACTCCCCAAACACCTGCACTTAGCCTGCTTGTCTTTGGCTCATAATCTGCATAACACACACAGGACTGGAGAGAGCAGGTCTGTGCCCTTGGTCACAGCTATTGCCCACTTCACAAATGACATTTACTATTATCTTGTCTTGCTGAAAATCAGAGTTCTTGATCAATGTGCAATTACAGCAGGCAAGAGAGATACCAGATGTAAGTTTTTTTCTTGTTTTTAAGGTTGCATTTCTTTGTTCTTTGCGCTCCCCACATTCCCTATGCATTCAGCCAGGAATATTTAAAAGCAAGAAGAAAGTAGTAGTCTAGCTTCTCAAATGATGTCATTTTGCAGGTGTGCATATGAGAGTAGAAATAATTATAAAAATGATATATAGAGGGAAAAAAAGTACTGCAGAGATAGTTTAGAATATCTTACATAAACACTAGTTAGCAAGAAATATACCACAATTGATTTTATTGGGTAAGGGAAAATGTTGAATTTTCCTCTTCTAGCATGTGACAATAGCTTGTTGAATACTTAAATGGATTGGATTTAAAGATATGGCTGCACATTATTATTCTTTATCACTCTCATATTAAAGCCTGGAAGACTTCATTCACTAAATGAAAACCACATTGGAAGATGCCTTTTTATTTGAGAATAGGTTTATAGATTCAAAATTATCCTTAGTACTCCAATGTTAATACCCCTCTAGTGATAATTTCCAGCATGTATAGTTTCAAACATTATTAGTGAAAGATGGAGGGTCTAAAACTTCTGAGGATGAAAATCATTTTAGCAAACCTCTCCCCTGCTTGTGTCATCCACTGTAAGAGCAGAGGCTGCAGGTTTTGTGGTTTATGACATACAGCTGGAATGAGGCACTTCTTAGTGTATTACTTATGCAGCTTGATATTTGTCTTGTATGATTATTTTTTGTCCTTCAGCTAAAAATAATTTAATCACATATTAAAGCCATGAAAATTCCATTGCTTTTCCAGGCTAGATTCTCCAGATTTATAACCTACTTACCTCACATGGTTTTGTTTTGAGATTTTGAGATTGGCTTTATTTATTATACAGTCTATAAAGTAAAATTATTCTAAATCACTCCTCTGGAACCATGAAAATGAAACCTCAGATAGGCGAGAGGATTTTTATGTCTTTTAATTAGAGCTTATGTTGAAACTTCAAATGGTATGGCAAAATGTTCTTTGAACAGCCTTTTCTCAAGCTGACTACAAAGGACAGAACCTCAGCTGTTTATAGACGAGATGTCACAGCTTTTGAGTAGCTTTAAATTATAATATCAATATTCAAAATCCTTAGCTTTTACTTAGCCAGGAGCTTTATATAGGGAATCTGTTGCTTTATGCCCCTTTTTACAGCTTTGCAAGTTGAGGAGAGGTGAATGTTTGCATTGCTGTACCTGCCTCCTTTCTACTGCTGCTTGGGGGCAACACAGTCATGAGGTTGTCCAGGATTTACTTACAGTCTGTCAATCAAAAGTCAGGCAAGGATTGTAATTTGCTAAAATTAATCCTAATGCTTCAAGATTTCAGCTAGTCAGTTTTGATTCAGAAAGTTTGGCCCACCTCGTGTATTACTATCTCCCATGTTTAGATTTCTTTTCCTTCTTTTCTGAAGTATCAGATAATCCATTTTCTGTGTTCGGAGTCACCTGGACATAGGTGTTACCTATTTTCCCTCCTGTTCCCTCCCTGTGGCACATAATTAAGTCTTCTGAAGACTGAAAAGATTCAATTTGACTTGAGTCTTTGCACTTAAGATATGATACACGTATGAAACATAATGGGCTATGATATGCAAGCAGCTAGACTAGACGATCTAATGCTACCTTCTGGACATAAACTAAATGAGATTATTAAACATATGAAATTGTGGAACATAAAATAGAGGATAATATTAAGCCAATGGGAGTATCAGAAACTAAGCACCTTGAGTATTAAACCCCATATACTTGGTTTCATTAAACTCTATGCACTAGAAATTCCCTTATGCAACATCATTACAAAGGATAATAAAAGAAATAGGAAGAAGCTTTTGGGCCACTTGACCAGTATATCCCCATATTTGCTAAGTGCACACACTAAAACTGATTTCTAAGAAATTAAATATCTGAGAGTCAATCCAGCAAACTAAGAAAATCCTGTCTCACAGAACACCTAAAATTCAATAGGAAAGACTCACTCTCAAAAAGCTGATGTATGCAATTTTAACACACCAACAGTGTGAAAGGTACAGATAGAGTAGTTCTGTCTCATCTGCTAGTAACTATAGAGTTTTTGGCACAATGAGGGAAGAAATTGCTTTTTAAATTTAGAAAGTTTTAATATTTAGGGCAATTATCTAATATAATTTAATCAAAATCCTTTTATTTCCCAGTTACTTCTGCGAAGTTATCTTAGTTCCAGACACAAATATTTATATTGCTTTTAATATGGACAGAATTCCAGATTCATTGTTTAAACTCATTATTTCAACTCATTATTTCCCAGTCTCTTTTCTGCCTTCCACGTGTAACCATCAGGCAACTTACATACCTCAGAGAAAATAACCTTGATGCATTACTTTATAAGTGCTTTATGGTTTTGTTGACTCCCTTTTCTGACTGCCCATTTGAGAGACTGAGAAAGGGAGAGTCTGGAGAGAGAAGACAGACTGAACTCTGGAACAGACAGAAATCAGAGGGCACCTCAGAATAAAAGAAGATGCCCTGCTCTCTATTTGAAGTGACAAATTCGGGCTTAATATTCTATTTCAATTTTGTTTTCTGCAACATAACCTTGAGAAAAATTGCTGAGACTTTTACACTCTAGTTCCTGTCTCTAAAGGGATTAATAATAGTGATAATAGTAATAAAAATCTGTCTTTATTTTGAAGATATATACATGACAAGATGGAGTTATTTGGGTAGGAAGATAATGGAGGTCACATAAGTAGCTTAGATGAATAATGTACTCAAACCTGTAGTTCACTGAAAATCTTAGCCCCTGGGTTTGGCTTTTAGAATCAGAAATGATTACTCTTTCTACTATTGTTATTATTGTCTTTAATAACTTCAGATCTCTCTGTATGTTCTAGCAATTTGTACTGCATATGAAAATTTTAACTAGGGGCTTGACATTTAGGTTTGAAGTTATATATTTGACTGGCTGTTTAAACTAACAGATCTGAACTATTTCTAGCAGCATTTTATTTAAGATTATTTGTTTTCATGATAAGAATGTTAGAATTATATTTGTGAGGACTGCACTGAACTGTGGATATCAAGGATATCATTAATAAAACCACTTTGAAACAGGGACCTCTGGTCAGCTTCATTTCCAGCTAGTACTTGTACTGGTAGACTCCATAGCTACTTAAAGAGGGTTAACAGGACTTTCTTATAGCTGGCAAAAGTTTGAGGAACTTCCTCTTACATCCATGACTTATTTTTTTCTTCTTCTTTATGTAATACAGTCATTCCATTTCAATGAGAGTTTATATCTTCACATCAAATCATTAACTACACTTGTAAACTGTCACTGAAGCAAGCAGAGCTTACAGGAATCTGGACACAATGTTGGCTTTTGTTGGTAAAATGCAATTACAAAGGTAATTGGCTCCTATATATCTGCGTGACACTTTCTTGGCATTAGCTTCTCCCATTTCTAGATTGCCTTCCCCTCTTCCACTCCTCCTCAATATGTTTTAGTATTGGAGCCAATAGCTTGGTGACCATTCAGAGGTTATACTTGGCAAGTTTAGGACACAGATGCTGGGATGCAACAATCAAGGGTTTGCAAGAGTTTTTATATCAAGTTCTCCGAGTGGCTCAGTCTCTTGTACTATGCGACAATTGCAAACTTACCTTTAAATATGACAAGTTAACTTGTTGATGAGCTGACTCCATTTTCTAGACCTTCAGTTTCTTTTGATTTATAGTTATCTGGAAAGAATTAAGCTCTCTCACCTTCAGGATCATGTTTTCCAAATATTCTGCCCAAGATGAGCTGCTGAGAAATTATTTTATGTAACATTTTTTTAATGATAGACTGTCTTGAAGACCACCCACCTAAGCCCCTATGCAGTTATTGAGACATATTATGTTTTCTGCACCCTACTACAAATAATCCAAAGTGTAAAAGAAAACACATGCCAGGTGGCTGAAGTGGGAAGTGGGGGTAGTAGAAAGATGTGATGCTGTCAGTTCTTCACCAGTCAAAAGAAGTAATCACAGCCCACAAAAAGTAAACAAATATAGTCATAGACTCCTCCATGATCCTTTATGGGAGCTCCCTTGCACAAGATCCATTGTAACTCAGCAGTTCCAGGGTGAGTACAAACTAGGTACTGCTTCATGTCCTGTTGAGCACTGCTGTAGACTCAGACTTTATCCTAAGCACAGAAAAACAAACGACCAAACAAATATTGTTTCTGCATGAAACAGGATGGAGGTTGCTGGAGAAATTTCTTTGGGTATTGAACATGGCAGTAGAGGGGGTTTACCATCAAAGATGTGACAGCATGATGCTGTCATCAGCTCCAGTAAGATAAGTTTTTAAAAAGAGAAGCTCAAAGATAAATAAATGTAATTCATCAGCCCCTAAAACATCTGACAATGGTAGGCAAAATCTTCAGAATAGAAGTAAAAAAACCTGAAGTCCTGCAACATTAGGTCTGTTTTAGGTGTTGTGCTTTCCCAAGTCCATAAAAAACAATAAAATGAGAAAACATATAGTTGGAGACTGTAGAAGCCTCTTTACTACTCACTGTTCTTTCCTCTTTACTGCTCAATTCTTCCTTCCCTCTTTTTAACAAAGGAGTACTGTACGTTTTTCCAATAGCATGATTCTTTTGGGGGCAGAGATAGCTTTATTACTGGCAGAACCAATTGTCACATCCATTTCAACTCTGCAGATACACAGAGATGAAATTTTCAGCTCTGGATACAGTGAAGTCAGAGGTATTTAGGGATGTCCATCATTTCTGAAACTTTTGCCTTCAGCAATAAATTAATTTATACAGGAGCTGGAATAATGTTTAATTCTTTGCCAGAATACAAAATAAGCCAAAATCCACATTCTTTGGTTTTTGTAGGTTGGCTAAAGAGAACTATGTCCAAATTCTTCCATTAATACTTGTCAGGGAATTTCAGGGCTCTTGTGGAAGGCTTTATATTTTAGGAAGGTCCATATAATATTAACATGTGTATATGTTCAATAATCAATAAGCACAGCCAAAAACTTAATCGTGGTGATTATTTGGAGTGGTATTACATCTGTGCATGAAGTAATCTCTTTGTTTTCTGCTCTACTGACCAGAAATTCTTGAGCTTGTTAAGGGTTGACTAAGTTTAGCAGCACCAACAAATCCAAAATACAGACAAAGCTGTAAGTAGAAAGAATGAAGAGAATTGGACTGCCTAGGGAGGTGGTGGAGTCACCATCCCTGGAGGTGTTTAAAAAAGATTGGATGCTGCACTTAGTGGCATGATATAGCTGATTTTGTGGTGTTAGGTCATAGGCTGGACTCGATGATCTCAGAGGTCTTTTCTGGCCTCATTAATTCTGTGATTCTGTAATTCAGACAATATTATGCAAAGTCGACAATCATTGAATGGTTTGGGTTGGAAAGGACCTTAAATATCATCTAGTTCCAACCCCCCCTGCCATGGGTAGGGACATCTGCTTCTCAATCAGGTTGCTCAAAGCCCCATCCAACTTGACCTTGAATACTTTCAGGGATGGGACATCCACAGCTTTCTGGGTAACCTGTTTCAGTGTCTCACAACCCACATAGTGATGAATTTATTCCTAATATCTAATCTAAATCTACCTTCTTTCAGTTTAAAATGTTATCCTTTGTCCTATCACTACACTCCACCATAGAGTCTCTCTCCATTTTTACTGTAGGCCCCCTCAAAGTGCTGGAAGGCTGCTCTAAGGTCTCCCAGGAAAGTAATGTTAGTCTGACTAATGACTTTGTGGATGATGAATTTTAGTCTAAAGAAAAAGTCTTACAAGTAATAATGCAAATTCATGTTTAGCATCAGAGAGACCAAAGATGTGTGTGTGTGGATGTGCGTGACCATGTCTATTCACACTGCAGAAGATTTATTCTTTTCTGGAAATAAAAATAACAGTGTGACTTAACTCTTCTACTTTGCTTTGCAATTGGATATTTATGAATAGAATAACTGTGGCAGCAAATATGTCATAAGCAATCAATAGGTTGTCATATATTTGTATAAAATATTCATCAGATAGGTTGAAACTGAGCAAATTCATAAAGCATGTTGTATCAACTTTGCTTACACTAAGCACTGTAGGAAGTGTTAGTTCCATTGGCATCCATAGAAATTGTCACATTTCAACAAAGATGTACAGTCTGGTCTGGAAGGATTTTGTTTCTTTTCTCTTTCTCTTTTCTTTTTTCTTTTTTTTTTTTTTTTTTAAGAGTAGGCAATTAGGTAAATAAATACAGTAGCGATTTCCTTTTGACAATAATAGATCCTAAACTGCCAGAAAATCTTATCAAGGAACACAATGGATTTTCCACCACTGAAAGATAGTAAATCACATTCTATATATTGTAAAAGAGTTGTTTGATGCAAAAAATCACTGAACAAGAAGCTCTTTTTGTTTTCCTGTGCTTATAGAAGACGTTAGACTGAAATTTTCCTTTTTTGTCACAGAATTTATGAATCTATAATACTTAAAGTGTATTTGAAGATGATTTCTAAAAGAGAAGTGGAAATAGATTAATAATATCCATTGTTAGCAGAATGGAATTTGTTTGCCTCATACAATTCACTGTATACTGTCTATATATAACTATATATATGTGTAAAATTTATGGAATATTTAAATGCAGGTCTAATTTAAGTGAAAATAACTTTTTGATCTAAAAAATAAACAATCTAACAATAGGAAAAACTGCAATCTGTCAAGACATATTTGAGTTATTTTGCAGTAATTGGCTTGGCAGCAGCTTCAGTCACAGATTTCTGTTTCACAGATTGTCCCCAAATGAATAAAAGGTTTGCTTTGAAATATAATTAATACTGCGTTCAGCTGCAAGACTTTCTCAGGTTGTCAAAGGAATTTGAAGAAGGTAGTTATAAAAAAAAAAAAAAAGAGATCAGGATGAAATAGCAAAGCCAAATCCAAACACAAGCTGAAGGACGGCAGAGAAAAACACAAAGTGGACTGAAATACATGGCAAAAATCTTTCAGACATTCATCTTTTTGAAATCAGCCATCAACAAATACTTGGGCAATGTTCCATGAACTAACTATAAAGAGACTATATATTGTCTGTTAAGGTAACATATGATGTTGAACTATTTGGTCATGTGGTGTATATACATTATACAAGAGAAGCCTGTTTTTCTGGTGCTAAAATCATAAAGAGCTGCTTCACATACATATTTATTTGCACTTTAAAGCTATATATAAGTGTTTGTGGTTCAAAAAGACTGGTTTGGGAAGTCTCAGAATACAATGTACAGCACAAATGGAAATATAGGGACAATATTGATCTTCACAATTAAGGGGCTGCGCAGACCCTGAGTCCTCAGCCACTGTGTACATTTATTTTCCCACATTTTCTGCAGCATGAGGTTCTAGATGTGTACACAAGGCAGGGAATATGAATCTTTTCTTGTTGCAGTGAAATGAAACCAACAATTTGGTGTATAGGTCAGGGCTGTGGTAGAGCTGGAGATGACATCCAACCGCATCACTGGGGCAGGGTCTGATGACCCCTGGTGATTGGCCAAGGACAGAGGTGGGGAGAGACAGGAGTGGGAAGGGCTATTATTGCTGTTGGAGCCCTGACACAATGCATTTTGCCTCTAAAGACCACCTATGTGGAAAGAAGGTGGGTCCTAATATTTTAGGTGCTAATGTCCCATGGCACCCCAAGCACCAAATCTACATAGCAATCTTTCTGAAACTTCCTTGATATTTACCTGCTTCTTTTATGCATCAATAGTTTAAAATGTAACACTAATAGCTTTGCAGTGAACTACATTTCCTATTTAAATAAAACAAAAGGTAACAGCTTTCCCTAATAAACATCAATGACTGTGAACAGTTCAAATCTGTGCAAGCTGCCTAAAGTACAATGGACACTCCTTAGGATATTCTTCTGTTGTAGCACGTGCTACACTGTGTCATGCTGAGGCCCATTCCTGAGCTGGTATTGAAAGGCAGCTCCGGTTGATATTGATCCTTGCCTCTGGCTTACTTTTCATTAGGGAAGTCCACATCCAAACTAGTCACGCTACAATCCCATCATTGCCAGTGAAGAAACTTCAGGGTTCATCTTAACCTCTGAAATATGAGATGGACCATCCATTCTGATCAGCAAAAATGGATGGCCACTTCAGATTTTTAGAAATTTCAGGCTTAATAATGAGAAAAACACCATTCAGTGTGAATATACCTTTATTTACGTACAAAAAAAGTGACTGCAACTGTTGATGACAGAATAGGATTTCCTAGATGAAAAGCTAAAAAGGTATAAATAAATGTACTAAATATATAAAACGAGCTCACTTTTCCTCAGAATGCAAAAAGTCAAAATACTCTTTGCTTTGCCTGGACTTCATCTGGGTAAATTAAGCATGCAAACATCTGTAAGAACTGCCTCATTACTTCAGTCTTTAACTGCTTGGCATGAAAACATTTGAGTGAGCTTTCTTTTACCCCAAGTGGCTGTGGGGAGTGAAAGTGTTTCAGATACAGGCACAGGAAGATATTTATAGTCAGTCAAGACTGGGTGGTTTACCACCCATCTGGGACAGCTTTTTCATAAAGATTGGAGCAAAACCTTTAAATACCACTTGCTTCATTTTCAGGTAGCTTCCATTTATCTAGTTCAGGTCATTCAACAGCAAAGACAGAATAGATTTCTGCCACTGTGTCTGTATGTATCATGGTTCATCAGGAGCTTGGTATTGTCAGAGATGATTTACAAGAAGTTCCACATATTAACTAGATTTCCATTCTGTCAGCAAAATTATTAGTGAAGTAGTTGCATATATTGCTTGTACAGGAGAGTTTTGGGAGGGCAAGGATGTAACTGTAGTTTGTGTGCTCCACGCTAACTTCACAGAGGGGTAAAGTTTAACAAGAATTGGGTGTTGAGACAGGTTGATGTATGAAATGAAGCTGTTTGCAAAGGATGCTGTGAAAGAGTATAGAGAAGAGGGAGATTGAAGATGTGGCTTAGTGTGTATCCTAAATCTGGCTGGAAGATGGGCTTTGAACAAGCTGTTATTTTCCACATGGGAGTAGCATTGCTACAGTAAAATGCCAGATTTCATCCATCATAATGTCATGGCTCATATTAAAATGTCTTGAGGGACCTGAGGGAGGGATGGGCAAAAGACATCAAATCAATTTTCAGGCAATTGCTACGGTTTTCAGAACCTAAGTCCTATGTGATGACGTTATGGTTGCACAAAGGGAGTCTATAAATAAGGTCCATATATCAAGAGAGGAAGTAATTTAGAAAAAGGCAGTTGATTTGACTTTTGCATGAGGCTGAGCATATGGTGAAATACATTCAGGTTATCATTCTATATATTCCTCACAGAGATAAGAACCAAGTATATACTTATAAGAAATTAGCACATCAGTGTAGTCCTAAAAATGACAGTTCTGAAACAGAGTACCTTTGTTTGTTTAAAAAAAAAAAAAAAATCAGTTAAAAGGTTATTTTACTTTTGTTTCAATTACAATTTATTTATCAGACATGCAAGTCAAACACCATTATATCTCTAGTTACTTCTGGAATTTTGAACATTAAACTTTCTGCTGAAATGAGAGTCTTTTACAAGATGCTTTTAAACACAGAGAATGGGAAAATAACCCCAGGATAGTCCTGCTTTAAAAGCAAGTAAACTTTTAAGATTTAACAGTCTACATAAACAAGCATAAATAGATTTATTATGGGTTTGTCAAGACAAAAAATTATGTTCACATCACAGCACGCATGGGGCAATGTTTGTACAAGATCACCAAGCAGTTGGCTTAGAAGTGAATTGATCTACCTAATGGCTTAATATTTCTCCATACTGCATCCACTCAAGAACTCCTCTGCTTCCAGGTCTGTCTCCTGGAAAACCACCAACATATATGAAGATCTATTCAAGGCATCTGAGTGTCTTCATATTCCATCTGGAACCAGAAGGATCCAGGAAGTTGCTTGTGAGGGGTCTTAGAAAAAAAACACCTTTTTCTCAGGTACATGCCTGTGGATATTTAGCTCTTTTGAGACCAGTGTAGAAGGAAGTGAAAAGAAAAACACTCATGAAAGCATGTCTACAAAGGTGGTTTTGTCTTAAATGGTCATTACAGTAAACATTATTGACCTGCAACAATCACTGAAGAAAGAATTTTGCTTGTTAATGTGTAGTTTTAATCTTAGGCAAGCAAATATCAAGAATTGCTACCCAGCAGCTGTTTATATCTTGTATAAAATTAGCAGCTGGCCTCAATCCTAGCCAAAGTGGACATATGGCTGAATAAAAAAACTACAATACTTAACACTAATTGACATACTTGTTGGCATTAGAGCTGGGTGAATAATTCATTTTTTTTCCTGTTTGGTAGCCAAACCACACACACACACACAAAAAAAAAAAAAAAAAGTGGGGAAATTTGGTACAGTAAACTGTTTCAGCAAAAAGAAAAAATACACAATTATTTCTGCTCTATTCAAGTGTTTCATCAATACAAACATATAATTTCTTTTATTTTCTTTCCAAGGTTAGTCGATGTTATTCCTTGATCTTTTTTCTCTTGGTGTAGATAGTTTGTTTAAGTATAAGATACTGTTCTGAAATACAAACTCAGTTAGTTCTGCTGAAAGTAATAACATTCATTTTTAAACAGTGAAATAATATACTATGACATTCTCAAAGGACTTCCTTAATTTTTCATTTTCTTCTTGGCTGAAAACAATTACGGATTTTGTCTCAGTTTCCAGAGATTTTTTTATTCTTCCTTTAAGGTTTTATTTTTTCAGTAAATTTACTGTTCACTAGAAAATAATAATAATTAAAAAAAAAAAAAAAAGAAACAGCCAGTTCTCACTGTTAGTCCCAGCATGGGCCGAGGGTGCATGAAGACCAAATGCAGGTCTAATCTCTGTGTGTGGCCAGCTATATCTCACATCCATTAGAGACTGAGGATTTCATCCCCTTGGCTTTATTTGTAATACTAACAGCTCAAATTAGTAAATTAGTTTGATGGTTTGTTCTTTCTCTCAGCATAGATCTCATAATGTTAGCTATAAGCGGTTCTAGTATAAAATATCTATCCTTTCCATCATGATCTTTGGACAATGTCCATTCTGAAACTGTACTTGCTGTGGTCAATAACAGCTTCCTTATGATGAAGGAATCAGCTGTATGGCAGTTAAAAAGTCTTTTACAATATAAATTATTTCTGAGAAAGAAACATTTCTGAATTTGGTAACCAGATCTGTTTCTTTTGGTGGGTGGTAAAAAGGAGTGAAAAAACCCTTCGACCTTATCTACAGCATTTATGCTTATTTCTCCAGAAAACATTCATCTAATAAAAATCTAGCTTAGCCCACACCACCAAAAAATGTGGCTTATACTTTATGGGCTATGATCTACTCTACACGGTCAGTATAGTTAATCTGACTGACAAATTTTTATCTGTTCCAGAAGTATTAGGCCAAGTGCACTTTTGCTATTCTCTGTATGCACAGTTAACTACCTGTTTAGAACTAAACTCCTTGAAGGTTTGAATTATGGGCAAAAATATCTAGAAGTGGCAACTCACACCCAGCCACTATATTTCTCTTGATGTCCTCATCTTCTCACTATTCTATGAGCAGAGCTGCTCCTAGGCTATGACAAAGAATGAGATCCAGAGTTTCCAGAGAAAATGATGCTCTATCAGGTACAGGATGGACGAGAACTTAGCACAAGAATACGCCTAGTCTCCAGCCTTCTCATATGAACTTGTCAGGATGGAAGAAACACAGAACCAGGAACCCAGGAAACCCTGTGGATTATGCACCATTGAATTTAACAGTTCAGTGTATCTGCATAGATATAAGGCCATCAGCCTGAAGGATCAGTGCCTCTGATACAGAGAAGGCTGTAAAAGGAGACCGTTGTTTTGTCCAGCCACAGCATCCCTGCCTTCATTTGGGCAATGTATAGGATAACATTATCTGCCCATTGACTTCCAAACAGAAAGTCTCTGGTTTGACTCAGTTGTAACTTTAAGTAAAACATTCATTTAGAGCTGGTTAAAAGCAAGCAATTATTTTAACATAAAGAAGAACTTGAAATGGGGTGTAGAGAGCTGCCCTGTGATACCTGTGAAGGAAAATTTGCAACCCCAGGTGGAACTCTGCAAAACTCACCAGTCTTCTATGTCTTTCTACATGCTGTGGACCAAAACAATATTTCATCTTATTGCAGTGATGGATTAACTAATCAGTTTGATTATCTGTGTAGCAGAACTTGGTTTCAGGAGATAGCTATCTCCACTGTTAGTTTGCTTTAGCGATTAAATTATTTTCAAAGGCTAATTCACATATTTTCTCCTCCTAGAATCCTTCCCTGATTTCACACCATTAATAGAAGTACTGCTATTGATTGCCCAGGTCTTACTTAACAAAAGACATTAATGGATGTTTCTGTGTAAGCCTGCTAATACAGTATGAAATTCAATTCAATTACTTGAACTTGAGTGTCTGCTGGCCTCCAGTTACCATTCCAAAAGGTCACAGGTCTCCCTTAGGTTCTACATCATATTTCTCAGACCTGTACAGATGTCATGCTTTACCTCCAGGCATCTCAAATGGCACCAGATGTCTATTCATAGGTAAATGAATGTATCTCTAAGGACCAGATGCAGTTCCAGGTTCAGATAAGGTGTCTAGTATGTAATGTTCACTAAGGAATTAGGTTTCTAACCTTCTATTTTTGTCTGCAGTCTATAAAGCTCTTCAGTTCATCTGACTATTCTACTACAGGGACCAGCTGAATAGGTCTCATCTCCATTGAGCTCAAGTTAACTGACCATGTAGGCATTTAGTATTATTTGAGATGCTTGCATATATTTAAGACATCCTCCTTACATATACCACATATGATAGTCAGAGACCTATGTCTTCTGGAACAGTAGCTGGTAGCCAGGTGGAATTCTTTAAGGTATCTCAGCTAACAGTGCATGTCTAAATATGGACAATTGACTCAAACCCTTCTGACTGTATTGGAAAAGGATTTGATTTAGTTGTTAAAATAGATATTTACTGCCACTTAACATGTCAATCTCTTGAGATCCATAGGGTTGGCAAATGTGATACTAACCTCAAGACCTCAAGGCTCCCAGGCTTTTTAGCAGGAGATGGATGTCAGGATAACCTGAGTTACCTACAATGTCATTAGATGCGTATTAGGTGAATCAAGCCCTGTGCCCCTGCAGAACAAAAACTAATTGATAAAATCTGGAGCTGAATCCTACCCAAAATATGGTGATCATCTGAACTGGACACACACTGTACCAATTTAAGTATGCTAGTCAGAGACGCAAAAATAGCCTTTTAGGCAAGTGTTAATATGCACATTCTTAAAATTCAGCTTGTGCTTAAGTGATTTGCTGATTCAGACCTTGAAGTGTTCGGCCAGTCTTTCCCTCTCCAAACCTCAGATTAAAAAAGCATGTGATTTTCTTTTTTTATTTTTCCCAAGGCAGGAAATGATTTCTCACCTTTCTAAGTGCCACTTGGCTGTGGGTACTGTAAAAATTGTTATATCTTGTGGAAGTGCCAATTAGAGACAATAATTACTTGACTTGTCTGCTTTACCATTAAAATGCCTAGAACTCCTTGTCCTTGGCATCTGGAATTTTTATTTCTATGCTTATCTCATTTACAAAATACCCTTTTTTTGTGGAACCTGAGTTCATGATCAGCAAAAAGATTGATCGAATCATAGAATTCCACTCTTTTTAAAACTAATATTCCTAATGCCTTTATGTCATTTAATAAATTTAGCAATCCCTTCTAGTTCATATTAATACTTCGTATCAGTTAAAATCATATTAACTGTAACTGTAACATAGATTTTATGTAGGATATTCTCTTAGATCACGTATTCTAATATTATATTGGATTTTCCAATCCTAAGTAGTATTTTCAAGGAAAATTAAACCAGTCTATACTAATGAAAACCTCATTTACTTGAACTCTATGTGTGTAAATGAAATGGAGTGCAAAGCAGAATTATATTCTTTTATATAACTCTTAAGTTTTCTGGTGTTCAGGATGAGAAAGTGGAAGAACTCTAAAACAGCTAATGCATTTCGATGTATTTCTGCATTTTAGCAGATCCCCCTATAATCTTAAAAATCAGAAAGGTATTTTTTCTAGAATGCTTTTATGAGCTTTTAATAATTCTCATGTGTAAAATAAAAGTTCTGTTTAACTGCATTGAGGTACTTTCACTGGAAAATGCTTCCAACCAAATTCTACAGGGTTGGTTTTTTTAACTGGTACAGAATATTTTAGAGGTTTATTTTTCCTGAAGCATTCAACACCACTTCTTTCTAAAAAAGTATATGCATAGGTGGGTGTTGATTAATTGTGCTAAAAACACTTTGTGTAGGATCTTATGCTAATTACCCTTTATACCCTAACCTGTGTCAGTTTTAACAATCTAAATTAGCATTTTCTCTTAGGACTAGAGGAATGTGAGAATTGTGAAATTGGCTCAGCAAGCCAAATTAACAGTGCGAAAATTGAGATGTTCTGTCTTTCTATATTAACATCTGCTGCTTGTACTAAATGCGATGTTCTAATCTAAGTGATGGAGACATTACCCCACCCCTTGGAGAGAAAAAAAAAAAAAAAGACAAAAAGAAAGAGGACAAAAAGATGGAGTGGGGAAAGAGAAATAAAAATCTTGCTACATTGTAAAAAAGTGTAATTGGTGACAATTGTTATCGGCAGTTTCAGGTAATCATGTCTGGAATAATGGATTTTTGACATGCAAGTCTTGAAAATTGGTTGCATTATTGTTGATGCAAATAGTTTAGTTTCTTTCCTATTACTGCTGTAGTAAAATGGAACACAATCTTATAGGTAGTGGGTGATACAGAGAGCACATTGCTCAGATAAAGTCCTGATTATGAAGGGTTCCATTTGGTTTATTTTATATTCTAATAGGAACATAACTCTTTCTGGGTTCATTACATTATTAAAATAAACCCCCACATTTCTGAAGAGAATAAGAAGTTATTACAATTGTTTCTTCCTCTAAAGTACTGTGAGGATTATTCAGATTTTAGGTCTTAGAACCTGAGTTGATAAGCAGCAGTAATCAATGGCAGTGAGAAGAAATTTTTGTTTTCAAAATATAATGGTCTCCCTCTGACTCATGAACTGTCCATTGTTGTACATTATTATCATAATCAATACTGAGTAAAATATTCTTGGGCTGCCAGGTTGTCATCTGTGGAAGAAGCAGCATCCAGGCAGCAGTGTCTCACTCCAGCTGAGTGCAAGTCAAACTGCAGCATCCTATAGGCTATACACACTGTTCCTGGTAGCACAAGATGGGAATTAAAAATACCTAGATCCAGTTGATGCCTAAAGATTCAACTTTGTTTGCAGAATTTGAGCTCTTAGAAATTACAAAAAGATAATAATACAAAAATAAAAATAAAAATAAAAAAATAAAAATAAAAATAAAAATAAAACCAATCAACCAAAAAAACCCCACAACCAAAACAACTCCATGACAACAGGAAAGCTGTTGTGGATATTTGGATGCAAAGGACAGGGGCATAAGCCATACCAGGTGACTGATGCCATGTTCACTTAGACTTAACAGGACCAAAGACACTCATGGCTGGCTGGGCAAAGCCTTCTCCCGCAGAGCTCCAAAGCCCTGGGTGTTCTGGCCAGGCAGGAGGCTATGGGAGCACCAGAAAGATGTCACTCTCAGAGCTTGCTTCCACCTTTCAGCTATTTCATAACGATGCTGACGGCCTGTGCTCTTGGAGCAAACTGAAAGGCTGGAGAGAGCTAGTTCAAGGCTTCAATTCTCATCCTTCACACTTGGCAGGAAGGAAAGAGGGGAGTTTCCCATTTCTATCTTCCTCACTGCTTTTGCTCAAACTTGTAAGAAAGACAGAAATAATGAGTTTGGCCCCCAGTCATCAGTTCATTAAAATAAAAATCCTTCCTGACAGCCCAAATGTGATCTTTAAAATCTTATTACTTTTCAGAATACACTTTTGTCCTATTTCTAGCCAAGAACATTTTAAATTATTGCTTTTTATTTTATTTTTTCATCCCTGCAGCATAGCTATATACAGCCCTTCAGAATCATTGTATCCCTCTCCAAGAATTCAGTTCGAATTGAATTTCCAGATCTTAAAGGGACTCCTGACAAATCAGATTACAAATTAAAAAATACATAAGGCAGTATGGTTACCCCAGTTACAGCAGTTACATTCATGCTTCTTTGTAAACTAGCTCAAATCAAGAGATCAAGTAAATAGTTTTGAAAAGTCTGACTGAGTGAAAATGTAAATGAGTTGTCAATTTGGCAATTTAGGGTTTAAGAATGTACTTCCATTAGACACATGCTTAAGTGCCTATCTGAAGCAGCACTTCAAAATGCAAGCATCACTCCAGCCTGAGTTTTGCTTACTAGAACCAAATTTATGTGGACTTCACACAGACCCCAATGTGTGAACCCCACTTTATACTTGCTACCCCAGAATGTCAAGCAATACACAGTGTTCAAGAAAACCTCAGTTTTAGTGCTTTTATATAAAAGTGCATAATGACCCAGACAAGGCATGAGTAGGTCTAATACGGTAACAGATACTTATGTAGCTGTGGCTGAGTTACAGGTCTCTTACAGTTGAACTCAATGATCTTAAAGGTGTTTCCAACCTAAATGGTTCTGATTTTATGCTTCAGTCTGCTGCACAGCTCACACCAAGTTTGTGCCAGCTAAGCACACAGGCTTATGCACCATGATTTACTAGTTTCTTGTCTAAATCTGTGATTTAGTTGTTCACTAAACATGCTATTTACATTTTCTTTTATCATTGCTTGAACATTTGCAATAAGAATGTTGCCATTACCTGACAATTGGATACTTGCAGACATAAAATCAATTCTTAAGCACCTGTGAATTTTCCTGTGTTTCTTTCACTTTCTCTTAAAGAACAATATAAGTGACAAATTGCAGCTTAGTTTGTCACCAGAAAGGCTCTCTTCCCAAATACCCAGAAGTGCTTAACAGCATCATGTGCCATTCCTGCTTGTGTAAGATGCACAGGCAGGACACAGGAACAACCTCTAATCCATGAATGAAATGCAAATAGTAAATTTATTTTCTGTTACCTTGCCAACTGTGTGATCCCTGAAGCATCACCTAGGTAGAGGCACATGAGAGGGGACACAGGCACCATAGAGCTTGGTCCATGCAAGAGGATCACTGAACCTGCTCTTTTCACAAGCATGTGAGGGACTCATGCAGACATAGTTTACCACCCTTCTTCAACCTTTCCCACAGCAGGGCAAGAATCTCAAACATGTTCAACAGGGTGCCTCTAAGTCTATCACAGGCCTTTGGTATCTAAACACAGATGTTCTACTTGTCAAAGACACAAGACTAAACAATGATTAGTATGATATATGAGTTTTTCTACACCCCAGCTGCAAGTCACTCGAGTGTGTTTCCAATCCTCCTCACCCATCTTCCATTATTTACCTGCACTGCTCCATGATCTAAAACAAATCCTTTCCTGCACTAACAGGCAAGTCACCCCCTTTCAAACCACTTATATTGCTGGAAATCACAATCCATACTGACTAGTCATTGGGCTTGTCCATCAACTGGAAACAGATTGATATGTATAGGGTATATGTATAGGTATATGTATAGGTATCACCTTTGCTAGTTCATCTGTTTCCTCCTTACAAAGTTCACATAGTTCCACCCTAGACAATTGCTTACCCCTAAAATCATCTACAACTGACATGTCTTAGGACCAGGATATTTAATCAGTTATGTTCAGAGCTGTGACAAGAAGATGATTCTGGCAGTGTTATGTTGCATGTGCTTCAGTGCTGAACCTTTCTGGCAAACTTGAATTTTATTATATATATCTGATTTATGTTCTACAGTCTCTTGGGAATGAAAAAGCAAATTATTTTAATAATAGATTCACATTTTACCAACATCTGTTTGCAATCTGGCCAAGCTGTTGTAAATATCACTTCCCTGTGTATCAAAATGAAGTCTTGTATTACTTCTACTGAGTTCTAGAAAAGATTCCAGAACTTTTCTCCTGAAATCTCTTTTCTACTTCCAAAATGCTCATACAGCATC
>JAAGNO010019619.1:55872-93632 GCA_033439905.1 Ceryle rudis | reverse complement strand
GAAAGAAAAAAAGAAAGAAAGAAACAAAGAAAGAAAGAAAAAAAGAAAGAAAGAAAGAAAGAAAGAAAGAAAGAAAGAAAAATTTGCTCAGTTTGCATCTAGTGACTTCCACTGAGCAAATAGTTGTACAGTAACAAATCAGGCTTAGTGCCTTAGCTCTGCTGCAAGGAGATGTACACGTGTGTCTTTTCCCCCAGTACCATCAGGGTTGGGGAGGTCTGTCCCCACAGCTGGCTGTGGCCTCAATCAGAGACATAGCCCATGGATTACATGGTCAAGACAGGGAAATGGAAACAACAGACATTCAATCTGAGATGATTATATTTAACTTAAGGAGTTGTCAGTGACAGTCCGTCCAAGTGGGACGATGAGGTCTTTTTTTTTTTTGCTTTTTCTCCAGCAGTGAAGAACACGTGATGTTCATGTCATCTCCTCTATCACTTGCTCAGTTACCGCCTTTGGAATGCCACGACTAAAAGGCATGTCCTTAATGTTTCTGGGAGCAAAACATTACAGCTTCTTTCCTACCAATGATTGAATTGCAGCTTCAAAATTTGATGCATTAAGTGAGCATTACAGCTTTGCCTATGTACCCAGATTAAGCTGCGGGGACCGTGTTCATGTTGCAGCCATTTATTCCTGGCATGTTAAATGAGCTGAGAAGTATTTTTTTTAATTGAGTTTGGTTCCTTTCTATTTAGCTCATTGTTTTCCTTATATCACTTAAGAAAGCCTTAAACTAGCATTAAAAACCACTTTCTAACAATATTAGAGTTGGTAAGGGGAGGAAGTATGAGAAGATGGTTTTGATAGATGCATAAGCTAATATTCCTGTGCTTTTGTATTAAAAAAATATGAATCCCTTTCAGCTTGTCTGAGAGTTGGATATGTAGGGGCCATATTTTGATTCATTGTTTTGATTTTCTTTTTCTTTCTGGTGGTCTTTCTTTTTTAACTTCTTAAAAGTGTTGTTACATATTAGTGATATATTAATGCATAATGAGACAGGCCAATCAGAATGATAAAATATAATTATGAGGAGGTAAAATGCTTCAAAAAATGACATTATTTAAATAATTGTGGGTTTGATCTGGATCTAGGATACTGTGTCTCTAGATTCCTTTTTTTTTTAATCCATTCATTTCCTTATCTCCTGACTTCATTAAGACATTCTTTAATTTGCTTTAAGTAACTAGAATCAGGCACTAAGGATCATCTAATAAAAGTGTCTTAAGAGTTGGGAAATTCACGTTCTTGCCCATAAGATCCACATTGCCAATTTTCTCTGAACTCAATAACTGTGAGGTATTATTTAGTTTAAAATAAATAGAAAATCATAACATGGACCATGCTTCTGTGACTCTAAAAGACATGGAAGAGATTTTTGAGCTTTTCTGATATAAAAATGTTCTTCTGATTTATTAGATTTTCTTGCCCTTTAACTTCAGATGTATCTTGAATGTCAAGCTTGATTTTTTTGTGTGTGTGTTTTACTCATGTGCATTCATTTAGTGAGCTCAAATCATTTTCCTGCCTTTCTGGTTAAATTATGCCTTTTTAAAAGGTGTTCTTTAGACAAATAGCAGTCTCTGTTAACAAGAACAAACATTTCAGACAGACATTCACAGACTTCTTTCCCAGAAATTGGATTACCATGTTCTTGACTTCTATTTAGTGTTTTTTTAATATTTTTTTAGAGAGGAAGTGTAGATACTGATAGTATATATAAGCTTGGGGTTTTTTTGTAGTTTTCTTAGGATTAGTTGATGGACTACAAGTTGAAATCAATTGTTTCTACAGCAGGTTTTGAGCTCTTGTGTTTTTACCCAGTGGCTAGACCTGTTGCAGATATTCTGTTCTATGTTTCAGAGCAAAAAAAAAAATCATAATTCCCCTCTGTGAAGGATTAGTGAGAGTGACTGAGCTTTCAAATACCAATTCTGTGGTTTTGATACAAGATGCAAATGGCTAAGGGATATAAAATTAAGAGCAGTCTGGAAATAAGTGTTTTAATTAGCCTGAAATGTTATTCTAATTCCATTTTACTTTGCTGAAAATAAGTAATACTGATGTCTGTGATATTATGAAAAATAGCAAGAATCTGGTGATCTGGAGACCCTTTTGAAGAAGGATCCCTGGATGACACACATCTGCTGAACCTCCTGCAGCCCTGGCTTTGCTGGCTGGACCACTGCAGTCATTCATCTACATTAACGCTAGATCACAGTGGTATAAAATGTTGGAATGAGAAACACCAGGTAAACGAGAGAAGGCTGAGTAGGGCAAGAACAGTTTGTTTTTATAGGATAGATAAAGGAAATGTTTATTTCTAAACTGAGATTTTTTTGCAGCTACTTCTGCGTATAAAAGTTTTAGTTCCTTGCTTCTTGCCCTTGTCCTACCCCATTACAGCTGGATCTTTCACGAGATAATATCTTGTGCAATGCATATGGGTTGCATTTTTGAGCCAATATTGGCATCAGGTTCACATGGCTCATGTGTTTCTGAAAACATAAATCCATGGCTTTGCAATGTATGCAGTAGTTTACTATTGTCATCAAGAATAATGGAAATATAAATCTGTGTTTGAATTAAACCCCACAAAAGCTATGGTTCTTTGACAGTTGTTACTCTTATTTTTCCGAGGGTTGTAATTTTCAAGTTAGATTCAGTATCTGTATTTTCAATGTATGTAAAAAATAATATATAACAGCTGCTGATAAAGAAAGCAGCAACGAATCCTGGCATTAGAACCACTGGCACTACATAACTTTTTTTTTCTGTAGAATGTGCTACACCTCTTAGAAACACTCAGTTCCGCTCAAGGACAGTGCAGTAAATAATTAAAATTCAAGCACTAGAGGCAGCCTCTTTCCTTCTGAATAAAAGAAGGAAAACAGGGAAGAAGGAAAAATACAGAAAACAAAGCAATGGATGATTTAACCAGGATTCATAGCAAATATTGCCATGCTTTGTCAATGCAAGTTTAACTAATGGTTTCCTGTTTGAAAATCTCAATGTGTGTGAAAATCTATGGTGCAATATTTTAGTGCAGACCAGCAACCACTATTGGTTTCACTGGGATTGCAGATGATGAGTCAGGGAAGTGGGCACAGACTCCACATATTTGACATGCAAATGCATATGGGGAACTTGCTATATATGGGAGCTACCTCACATACACATGCTAAGGAAAACATAGGTTTGCTAGTTTTTAGCCTTTGCATCACATTTGCAAAATAAATGCAGTTTCCTTAAGAATTTTCTAAAATAACAGGGGATAAACAAGAAACAGTTTGTCTGTAATGAATGCAAGGCACAAGGAAACACATGTGAGTACATCTGACCAAAGCAGAGCAAATAAATCAATAGCCACAGTATTCTGTAAGGAAAGCAGAGTCAGCTGAAAGGTGACGTTACACGAGGGCTAAATCATTTCTCACCACCCATGTGTGGGGATGCCAGGGGAGGGTTAGGTAGGGAAAGCCTCCGGGGCAGCTGTGCAGGAGGGAGGTGAAAGCCATCTCCCTGCACCCTGGCTATGGGAAGGGGTGGGGGAATGTGTCCCCAAGCTGAAAGCAGGATTGCTGCTGAAGAGGGGCGAGAGAGGCAGAGCTAGTATAGCTGCCCCTGGGGACTCCTGTGCCTTGCCTGTGCCCTGCAGCCAGGGCACCATGGCTTTGGCAGGGGGGCCCTGATCTCCCCTCCCTGAAAGCACCTCATGTCTACTGAGAGGCGAGACCAGGCCTTGACTGTCCTGAGGCGGTGGTGTTTGCATTGAAAAACTCATCTTTATTACTTTGCAAATTCATTATAACAAGGGACTTGTGTTCAGACTGAAGGACACTCTTATTATCATCCTGTGGTTTTCAATTAATAAGTTCACAGCTAACAGTTTTTAAGTACAGTGAATCATGCAAATTTCCATATCACAGCGGCTAATTTATTTGTTTGTTGGGGGATAGCAGGCACCACATGAATCTGTTTTGAAATGAATTCCAAGAAAGGCAGGCGATTTCAGTCCGAGCCATGGGAGGAGGGAGCAGGAGGGACCAGCAGGGTAATGTAACAATGCCTGTGTGCAGTGCAGGGTGTCTAATGTGGGGTATGAACATGAAATGAGCAGCAGCACATATCTAATATTCAGGGGACTGGTCCTGAAGCCCAGTCCTTACTAACTGGGGGATTTCTGGCCAGAACTAACATGACTGTATCTCGAGGTCAGAATGATAAAATCCAGGTGCTGTCTCTATATGTTTGCCAACGATTTCATTCTGTCTTCCACTTACAGTTCCAGCTTTTGTTCCCCAGGCAGTTTTCACTGCTGGTTGCAAACACAAGGATCATTAAGTTACAAGCTGGATTTATTTACCATTTGCAGCTAGATCTGAGAATAGCTGTCTGTTATACCAGTTTTTAATTTCAAGCCTGTCTGATGGGTATATAAGATCTGTTCTTACCTGTTCTTGCAACTTCACACAATTATGCTTTGGATGCAGTTCTGCCTGGAGGAGCCATAACAGAGCTCAGAGGAAGATTCAGGCAAGAAAGCATAGCAGAGTGCTGTGCCAGACATTTCCAGGACACAAGAAAGTTGTGACTTGAGGCTTTGCTGCTGTAGGGCTCAGGCATAAGCGCAACACCCGCAGGCAGTTCTGCAGAAAATGCATTAGGTTGTGGCCATCACTAAATGTTCGCTGGACTCCAGTGGTGCTGCAAAGGCCCTTCTCTTGCTCATTGTTCATACAGATAACCTGCAGCTCATGTGGATGCTCTCCTATTGAAGCTACTACTGTGGTTTTGACTTGATCTTTGTGGAGAAGGAAATCTGGCAAATAGTTAGTGACCTTTTCTAAATAATCAACACCTTAGTCAAGAGGCTGGGTTTGGATCCATCTCACTGAATTTCAGGCACCTGAGGCTTTTAAGTGGGCAATCCTAAGCTATAACATTGGTGAAGTGAGGTTCGGAGGTGATCTGTCAACACAGTTCTGATGCCTCGATTTCTGATTTGGCTATAGAGGCAGGCTAGGAAGGCTGACCTTCAAATGGTGAGATGATTTAGTGAGATGTCAAAAGTGAGGGAGGGGGTGTTCCTGCACCAGCAGCCCTGTTCCCACAGGTGGCAGGTCACTGACTTACTTTTCTGAGCCTTCTTCTAAGTCACCTTTCTTTTAATTATTATTATTTTTTTAATCAGACTGAGATATAGGCTAAACAAGTCTGCAACCTGTGCACTTTGGAAGCTTTATAAAATGGAACTAGTCTGCCTTTCTGTAGTCATCTGTGCAAATGATTGCCTCTAAATGCTTACACAATGAGGCTATAAATTAAACTGTAATTTAAATTTAAAAGTGACAGGAGGCCTAAGCAGGCTATCCAAGGGAGAGACTGAATGATGTCCTCGATGTTTGAAAGGAGATGAAAGAGTCACTGATATGGAGAAGCCCATTCGAGATAATGGCATCAGAAGAGGAAATGGTTCCTGCAACATGAGAGATGAAAGTGGAAGAGGGAAACACTTATGTAGTGTGAGAAGGAATTTGTCTGGTTGTGACTGAAAAAGAAAAGATGCTGGGAAGAAATAACATCGTGCAAGTAGCAAAGGGGGGAATGATGATGAACATTTTTTAATAGACCACCAGTCAGAAATAGGCAGGAACTTAACCATAGTGTGATAGCACTGAAAAATTTGCCCACATCTCTCTCTTTGCAGGATGGATTTTCACATCAAGTGCTGGGATTTAATGAAAAACAGATTAAACTGAATAACTCCTCTGATTGTCCTACATGGTTTGGTTTTTTGGTTTTTTTTTGGGGTTTTTTTTGCATGTTTTTCATTTTGTTTAACCATCCAGAATGGGGAAAATGCATAGTTCCTGCAGTTCAGAGAACCTGACTTGAATTCGATGGTTCCTTTTACAACCCATAAAACTCATACGGCTAATAAAGAACATTTCTGACCTTTCACATTAAGATCACTCTGACTGCTTCCCACATATTCAGCCCATCTGTCTTCTTCTGGAGCTGTACTTCTCTTCAGCAGAGGAAAAAAAAAAACCCATAATAGAAATAGGTAACTATTTAAACTGCATCAGGAAAATACTTAAATAGTGTCTTGAGAAGTGGTTAACATTCTTCTGTTTGATGGAATAAAACTCAGATGTCCCAGTGTTTTCATTCAGTGGAGATGAAGGCAGACTGTGATGGCAGACAGAATCTAGAATATCCCAAAACATGATATCAAAATGTTGGGTTTTTTCCACATTGAGAGCAACTACTGATTCACAAGCAAGGGCGTGGCTGTAGCATCTCTTGGGTTAGGAAAGTCTGTTCCTCTAAAACAGAAAGGATCTGTCAACTGCTTCTCAACTTTGACCATGTTTCTCCAACATAATTTCACATGTTTTTAATAACAAATAAATAGGTAGCAGGAAAAAAAATATATATGTTGTGACATAGAATCATAGAATGGTTTGGGTTGGAGGGAAACTTAAAGATCATCTAGTATTAATCCCCCTGCCATGTGCAGGGACACCTCCCAGTAGACCAGGCTACTCAAAGCCCCATCCAGCCTGACCTTGAATGATTCAAGGGAGAAGGGATCCACAATTTCTCTGGGCAACCTGTTCCAATGTGTCACCGCCCACACAGTGAAAAATGTCCTCTTACATCTAATAGAAATCTACTCTCTTTCAGTTTAAAACCATTACCCCTTGTACTGTCATAAAAGACCCTGCTAAAAACACTGTCCCCATCTTTCTTTAGGCCCTCTTTAAGTACTGAAAGCCTGCAGTAGGGTCTCCATGGAGGCATCTCTTCTCCAGGCTGAAGAACTCCAGCTTTCTCAGCATGTCCTTACAGGAGGGGTGCTCCAGCCCTCTGATCATTTTTGTGGCCCTCCTCTGGACCTGCTCCAACAGATTCATGTCCTTCTAGTGCTGAGAGCTCCAGAGCTGGACAAAGCACCCCAGGTGGGGTCTCACAAGAGTGGAGTAGAGGGGCAAAATCACCTCCTGCAACATGCTGGTCACACTTCTTATGATGCAGCCCAAGATGTGGTTGGCCTTCTGGGCACATTTCACTTAGGTGATCCTCACGTAGTACACTGAGTTTAAATTGTGTCCACGAACACATTTAATATGTAAATAGTTCTGTTTGTAATCAAAGCATTCAGAAACTCAGTTTCTAGAAGAAAACAAATCCTACAAGTTACAGTGCCCAGGCAGACCCACTGAAATCAGTGGAGATACCTTCTTTGTCAGGGTGGACTTTGAATCTTGGTCTTACAATAAACAAAAATTATACACTGAAGTGCTGCTTAAACACCAACAGGCTCTCAGGGAAAAGGAGACTGTGAAAAAGAGGATCAAAAAAAGAGAAGGAGAATAAAACAACCAGAAAGGAGGTGGGGAAAGAAAAAAAACAACCCATAACCAGACTGTAATGGGTCTAGAGGATAAACAAAGGTAAAGAGTATGCTTAATGCAAGGGAGAAGAAAATGACAGAAAAAAAGAGACAGAGGAAGAGTGATAGAGAGAAATAGTGGAGGGAAAAAAAATAATAGAAAAATTAAGGCTTAAAGTAAAAATGAAAGCTGTGAATGCTGAAAAGAGAGAAACAATGCTAAGAGGGAAAGAGGAGAAAGACTGGCACGAGGCCGCTGTGGCACCGTGAGGAGAGAGGCTTGAAAGAAGCTTCTGCTAAACAATAGAGGGATATGAGACAGAGGCGTGAGGGGGGCAGCACAGATTAAATGAGAACCAAATGTAACCGTAACAAAGGCTCTGAGATGTAGGCAGTGAAAGCATGTTAACAGGGAAATGTTTCGTGTGTATGTGTGTGTGTGTGCATGTGTGAATGTGTGTTTTCACATACTGGAAAAGCTTGTCTCTCCCCCAGCCCAAAAATCCCCACAGCAACGCAAAACAGCTCAGTCTCCAAAACAAAAGCCAAGATCATTCAGTGTCATTCTGGACTTCAATTATTATTTGTTTGTTGGTTTGGTTTTTTTCTTTTTTTTCCTTTCCCTTTCTCAATTTTCAAACAAGCACCTCTGCAGTTGCTGCCCCTCCTTCAAATCCATTAAAAACATTCTGTCTTGCTGTGATGGCTGCAAAAGATGTGACAACTGTCAGGCTGCTGCTGTGCTGAAACCAGTGTTTGTTGTGCTGGCCAGTTGTCTAGCTGTTTCCTTGTAATTCCCAGATAACTCTTTGTATCTGCTTATTGTTTTTTCTCTTGGAGAGAAAGCACTTCAGGATAGGACTGTCTCTGTACTTGTGCAGCAACCAGTGGAGTATTAGCAAAGATTCTCCTGTGATTGCTGTAAGTCACTTTTGAAAATGTCTGCCCATGTCTGAGGAATTCAAAATTATCCTTTTTTTTGGTCGAAAAGAGGTATTTAGCTACAACACTGCATTCCTGCTAACACGTGCTACATCAGAGCTCACTGAAATGCCTCCAGACCTGAAGGGAGGTTATAGCAGCACCTACACTGACCAATGGCTGTAGCTCCCCTCCCATTATGCTGGTGCAGCAAGGGTGGATGAGGCTTTGTGGCAGAGGCTTGTCATGTCAACCTTTCTAGTTCCCCTCTCACTTTCCTGTGACTTTCACTGTGGCAGGTGAGTGCACACAGTCCCTCAGGGTGAGTTTGTGTTGGCCCAGTCACCCAAAGAGCACAGACAGCATGGGGAAGAGAAGAAAAAGTGCTCAGGTTTGTTCTGTGACTAGAGAAGTAGCAGATCCTGCTCCCTTTGTGTCCATGCTTCACCATGTAAAGGGTGCAGAGTGCAGAAAGGCTCCCCTGGACACAGATCAGCTCTGTCTACAGTGAGATTGATTTAACACCCTGATGTCCTCTCAGATCCAGGTGACTGCCTACTGTCACACATCATCAACCTGCTCTGCTCTAAGCACCATTTTGTTACTCGCTCAGCTTTCTACACCTATGGCCTCATCTCCTTTCTTGGTCCCTGGAACAGTAGATACACCACGACCACAACACAGCTCTGCATCTGTACCGTGCAGTCATCTGATGGAAAAGGTGGATCTTGGTCCATCTGAGAAATGAGTCCCGGGAGGGACCTCCTTTGAGCCCCAGGCTCAACTGCAATCCTTCCCCTGGCTTTATAAACCTGCATGTGACACTGTTGCTCCATTCTCTTTTGAAAAACAGCACCGAAATGCAACAATACTTATTGCTACCTGCTGCCCAGACAGAGGGTACAAGAGAGCCCCAAAATCTATGTCCAGCAGTATGGAATATTCAAAGATATTCCTTAAACACCGATTGTCACCAATATTTTGTGTAGATTTTTCTACTACAGGAATCGATCAGGTCAAGGGACAAGAAGGAGAATACGAGACGAATAAAGTGCAATTATTTAGAGTGTAACTGAGCAGTTTTGTGCACAGAGCGTGATAGAAGCTACAAAAATGAGGAATAGTTGCTAACCTGGCAGAAGAACAGCTTCCTGGTTCTTGGTTAGATTTTTATGTCAATATTCTTTTGCACCATGCCCAGGGAAAAGAAATTCTTGAAATACCAAGTGCAGCATATAAGGCAAAAAGGGGAACTGCTGTGAGAACCATGCTGTTCTTCAAGGATATAGTTCTCCTAAAGGTACTGCTCAGGTACCATTCCATGCACAGATTGAAGTAGACCCAGGTTGTGAAGTTTAGATTAAAACCTGCAAAGAATTCCAAACTTCCTTAAATGTATTTGTGAATACATTACTGAGAGCTTGTAAGGATGAAGTTCTGCAAGTGGATCTGAATTTCCCAAAGGTCAGAGCTGTACTTCCATGCCAAGAAATCCCCATTATTGAGTTTTTAAACAAATGATCATTAATGATGATCTTAATGATCATTGACATTGTTCTTGTAGAAGAGCCAGGGAAACGTCACCCAGTGCAACCCTTGCTGCTAAAGGGTTAAACACTTTCTTGGCTAAGGCTACTTGCTGACCTAGCTGAGAGAGAAAAAAGCTACAGGTCAGTGAATGAGATTGCCCTTCCTTTATAGAAGAACTGCCCAAGAAGATTAAAATAAGTGTGTAGAGACTAAGCTAGGAATTAGAAACTAGGGAGTGCTGATTTCTGTTCTTTTATGTGCAGCCTTTGGGCTGAAGTCCAGGGAGCTGCATCGGCATACACTTTTCCAGTAACAGAGGATACATTGCTAAGGCCCAGCTAGCTCAAGTGCTTGAGCATCACTGTACCTCAGACTGCTGACACTTGGACAGGAAACTGGAAGAAGCAAATATGGATTGGCCTGATGGGATAAGAGAAGTCATGCCTAAATGATTATGTAGGGTAAAAAGAGATCTAGGGAAGAAGCCATTATTAATAATCTTCAGATTTCTCTCCGTGAGACTTCCTCGTGTTCTCCAATGATGAGAGAAGCGGAGTTAGTGAAGGGAATATTGAACATATATTCACACAAATGGTGTTGCATTTCAGTCAATACACAGGATAGGAAGTTGTATGAAAAACATCAAATTTGACAAATGTAGGACATGGTCTTGGTGTTGGACTATTAACACAGTTTGTAGCCTTGGAAAACAGCAACGGAGAAGGTCCTCAATCTGCTATTGCCCTGGGTGGAGCAGTAGCAGAACAAAGAAAATGCAGCTGCTTCACTGTTGTTGACAGCAGAGATTAGAACAGATATAATTAGAGTTATATAATTTACCAACAGCAATATCTCTAACGTAGCATTCTGAGTGTCTGGAGATGCCGGGCAGCCAATGGCATCCAAGCTTATAACTGTCAGTCCATGTTTTCTTTTAACAATATTTTCATAACCTGGCTGTTTGAGCTTGCAAGTAGCCCACACCCTGTGTCAGCTGGCTGGCATCTGTTCTCACAAAAGTAAAGAAGTAGTATATTACACTTAGGAACAGCAGTTGGCTCTTGACAACGTGACTGTGAATAGCTACGTGCTCAGCTACAGCCATGCTTCACTTTTGGAATTAGATACTGGGAAACACCAACAGCGAATTCATCATCAGATTTGGATAGGAGGAGAAATGAGTGGCTGTGCACTGGTTCAAAACTCATCACAGATGGAGATGGGCAAGGAAGAGGCCTGGAAGTGTCTATAAGAAACTGAATGGTGAGTCTGAAAGCAATTCCTTAACAAAGGAATTTTAACATTTAACAAATTCCTGGACAAAGCAGAAGATAGGGTGCAAAACACTAAGTAGAAATCTGGTGGAAAATCTTTCTGAAGAAAACCACCCAGAGGCAGATTGCTTTCAAATGTGACCTTGAAAATCACTCTGAAACTAAGGGAGCCTGTCATACCCATATTGTATTGCCTTTAAAGCACCGAGACAAGGACCATATCCCTTCTGTGCTGACCTGTGCTCCGATGCAATTACCTCTCTGGCTGATTTGTACAAGCCTCTTCCTCAAAACTGGGAGCTATTTTCATAGACCTCATTGTTTTAGACAGTTTTAGAAATGATGGTCTATTTCTAATGCAGGAGAGCCCTAACAGTGGCTACCCTGCTAATGGACTGTAATTACAGGATTGATCCCACATCCCTGGCGATATGAACCCTTCTGTGCTTTCTAAGGCAACCATGGCAGCATAAATCAATGGTCTGCCACAACAAGCTTCAGAGGATTCAGGGTAAACAGACCTTGGTATATACACCAGAAGAGTTGCTAAATGGGGACAACACACACCTGATTAGCATAGTATCATTAACTTATCTCCATGGACATGTGAAGGATTGTCCTTGTACTGTACTTCATTTAACAGCTGGCAAGAAAGTGATCATTTTCAAAATGGGTCTTTACACTTGAGAGTGGCCCTATCTGTTAGAGGCAACAGCAGGAGCTGCAGAAGACATAGAACAGATGTTGAACAAGATTCTCCCCTTGGGGGAGAATCATCTCTTTCTTCCGTGAAGATATGGCACTGGCATGTTATTGGACAGGAGCAGGGAAACTATCACAGCATGGACATTGACTTTACAGTCTCTCACGGATAAATTGTCTGCAAAATCATGTTAATAAAGAGAAACACTTGTCTGTGGAGCAATAAAGAGGATGCCTTTCAGTATATTCATGAAAAAGGATAGCTACTACATATTTTTATATCTGAAAGTGAAACATCTGTTATGTCACATTACCAAAGCTAAACTTACAGAGGATAATCGATCTGAATCTTCTCAACCTGTTGTTAAACATGTTGCACAAAAACCTTGGTCCTTGTCTCAGCAATTTTCTGGCTATGGCTATGCCAGGCCATATACCTCACTCTGAGTTCTGACCCCAAGAGGTAGGCTTGCCCTCCTGCTTTGACTCCAGACCTACCTCATCACTACAGACTTGACTTGCAATCTTGACTCTAGGCTGAAGCCAGCCTCTGCCCCTGGACCTCCCTGCTTATGTTGCTGGGGCATTAGGGGGTTGTGCTGGTGAGACCTGTGCCCTGCCTCCTTCACCGTCATACTCATCTCCTGGGTCACCTCTCCTGGCAGAAAACTCTACTCCTTTTGTCCGTACAATCAGTTGATTGTGTCCAGAAGAGACAACTAGATCCTCTAACTCTCATTTCATTGATAATAGTGACATGACAGAGGCAGACATGGTGAGGTTCTCTAGCAAGCTTATGCAGAACACAAACAAGTGTCTTTCACAGTGAGACCCCACTACTCAATGACTTAGGTGCATCCAATAGCACCCAGTGCACCAAGAGTCTTTGCCAGATTCAGTTGTTCTAAACGTCCTAGAGGATGATCTCTATAATTTAACAACAGAAAAGTGTTTACTTCTTATGAATCAAGAATCTGTGTACACTTTCACATCAGTCAAACTGGTGAGTTAGAGTAGTGGTTCAATTTAACTCTGAAGGAAATGATCTGAATCTGAACCTATTGCTGCAACCAGAAGATATTGTTCCTTATTAACAGTGAGAGTAGTTTCATCAGGTTTTTCTCTTTTTGGCATTGCATATGGTCCACATCCAACAATAAAATGTTGCCTCAGGGGACAGGAAAACAATGCCCCTGTCATCATGAAGCGTACCCAGAAACTAAATGGTTGGCTACAAACTTTATGTGACTTTGCACAACATGATGTCCATTGGGTCCAGACAGAGCAAGAACAAACAGATAGAAAAGGAGCCAAATGAAGAAAATGTGAGCCTGGGACTGAGTCCGTGGTGTTAGTGTCCAGCTGGCCTCATTATTGGCCAGATGGTAGGTTCAATATCAAGCCCTTGGAAGGGTCAGCCCAGCAAATTACAAGATCTGCCAACTGGATTTGGGAAAAGAGAAGAAAAGAAAAAGAAAAGAAAAGAAAAAAAAGGCCAGATCTATCATGTCCATCTGTTGGGCAGATGGACAACCAGGGAAGGATTTCTCATAAGTCCAATATAAGTGTGATCCAGAGCTGAAGCTAAGTGATAATTCCTCAGAGTATGGTTTATACCAAGAAGGTATCTAAACCTTGCACAATACAAAACAATAACTTGTTTTGTAAACATGTTCAAGGCAATTTTTTTCTAGTTCTATTGGATTAAATATCTTTTATTGTCTAGTACTTGTTTTCATACTCCCATTTGGTTGTCTGATTACCTTTTTGAGGACATGAGGAGAGGCAAAAGAAGAACCGTAGAAATGTGGAAGATGGGCACCATTAGTTACAAAGCATTTGACACAGTCTCATTGATCTTAATGGTAATCCAGGTCACCCTGGAATGTTCTGCAATGGCCTCCCCAAGATGTGCCTCTGAATTAATTTGTTACCCATGAAAAGGAAAAGCATGATATGTGTTCTTCAAATTAAGCAAAGCTTTTGGTGGATATCCATTCCTCCAGTCCTCCTCTGAAGAGGCTTCCTTTTTCATAGGATCATAGAATAATTTTGTTTGGAAAGGACCTTAAAGATATCTAGTTCCAAGCCCTCTGGCATGAGCAGAAACACCTCCAACTAGACCAGGCTACACAAAGCCACGTCCAACCTGGCCTTGAACACTTCCAGGGAGGTGGCATCCACAATTTCTCTGGGCAACTTTTGTCCTTGTCTCACCACCCTCAGAGTAAATAATTTCTGCCTAATATCTAATCTACACCTACCCTCTTTCAGTTTGAAACCATTACCCCTTGTCCCATCACTACACTCCCTGATAGAGTCCCTCCCCATCTTTCCTTTAGACCTCCTATAAGTGCTGGAAGGCTGCTATAAGGTCTCCCTGGATCAATCAGTAGATGTCTGGAATTAGGGCTCCTGTCCATTTTACAAATTACAGCAGCAACATTTCAATGAAAAACACTTAGAGCCTCACAGACATTGCACAGGACTTCAGCTAACTGCACAACTTGGAAATATCATCTGGAGAAGACATCCCATTTGCAATTCTTTGAAATTTTATTCTAAGCAGTAGATGCCTCAAAAATATGACTACAGGAAAGGCAACTGTAGCACCAGCAATACCAGCAAGGACCATAAAATCATTGCAAACTTGCCATTAACACTGCCCAATTCTTGTGTCCAATGGAGAATTATGGTCCAGTTATGTTTTATGCTGATCATGCTGCACCTTTTGCAGAACTAACCTCGGACAGCTTTTTTTGTGGATAAGTCCCAATGTGTTTTGGGCACAAAGATTTAGTACAGAATCACAGAATTACTGAGGCTGGAATAGACCTCCAAGACATTGTCTTTTAAAGCTTTAGATGCCCCCTTTGCAATCTAGGCTGTCTTGTCTTAAGGAAAAAGAGGAAAAAGGAATATCCAATGTCATATTCAAGCCTCAGGGTCTAATGTGATAATGAAAGTTACCTCCAATGTTCAAAGGTAGATCAAGACTCTGAAAGACAATTTTTAATAGTAATATTTTGTTTTATCTACCTTATGTAGTAGCTTGGGAATTACGACACAGTAGCACGCTTGCAGCAATTGTATTTCACGGTGAAGTATTGCTCTGACTGACACAGGATATTTGCACCCTTTATTTTATTCAGGATAGGGACGTGAGGAACTGGGAAGCAATCAGGAAATCAGTTTCTAATACATATATCTGATCTGATAGCCAACCTGTAGCCAATAGATACAACACAGTTCATGTCTACCTAACTTCTCTCTCTAACTCCCAGGCAGGGCACCTATATCTAAACTGAACTGAGGACAGTCCCTAGCCCATGCTGATTCCTGTGCTATGTCCGTTATTTCTCTGGAGGAGTATTGGATGGTCTGCTCCGAAGACATGTCACATACCTTGTTAATGGTTTTACAGTACAGATAGTGCTCTGCCAGAGCTTGGGACATGCCCTGACCTTACTCAGTTTACTGGCATAATTGTGGCCACCAAGTCCCAGGAAGCATCAGGGGCATGAGGCCAGGGGACGTAAACCGGTTTCAATTACCATCTCCAGCAGATGTGCTACTGAAGTCCATAGAAATGAGTGGTTTATATTTCATGGGGCTAGTGACTGCTAATTTTAAGACAGATTATGGTCATCCTAGATTTAACACCAAGAACTAGAAACAATTTTGCAGAGATCTAGAGTAGGAAAGTAATGGAGAGCCCACAACAGAACCTTTTCTCTCCTCTGCTCTGCCTGAGCTCTAAGAGAAGAATAGTTGGCAAAGGCAGACTCTGAATGAGATACCTGGCACTCATTTAAATCTGCCTTCTCATCTGCACTGCATACTGCTGCATCTGTACTGCACAAAACATATGTTATGTGCAGACTGCTGGTATGAACTTGCAAGGCACCCAAAGGTCAAAAACCTAACAAGAAGAAGATGGGAGGGAAAAGCCAAGCTTGGGAAGGGAACAGTGATGAACTGACAAGTTTTAAAATACTCAAAGAAGTAGCTGCATATTTTTTCAAGAGGTGTGCCGACATCGTAGATATTGTGCCACAGCTTTCCACAATTTTTTTTTTTTAATTAACTATTATTCTTGACTTTTTTGAGAATTTTTGAGTTTGTCAAGAAATTAATGAAAATGAGGGCAGTGTCTGGAATTTGGCACATCATGTAATCTGTAACAGAACTTCTCAGTGAGGACAAAACACTTGTGGGTTGATGTACTAGCACCACAGCAAGCTGAGGTAGACACGAACCAAATTAGGAGAAGAAGAGAGCTGGGTCTGTGCCCCCTGAGCCGGGAAAGAGCTGCAGACTTTTAGACGAAAGCAGCATTTCCTTTAAGTGAATCAAAGGATTCTCCTGCTGCTTGAGCCAGCAAGAGCAATGTTAACTTGTCTCATCCAGAAGAAATTTCCATCACTCTTAGCTCAGTACATTCAGTTGACTTGTGCAGTCCTTCAGGAAGCAGTATTTATCGAGGCAATACCTTAGTGGTAGTAGGCAAAGCAGTAACACAGCAGCACCCATGTAATTGAAGCCACACCATGCGACTGCATGCAATGAAAGTGGCTCTATACAAGGGAGGTTACCAAATCTGTGGAAGCAAGACTCATATGAACTGCTGCAGTCATAAACTTTCTTTGTCTTTATCCTTTCCATTATGTTTAAGAGCTTGGTTCCAGGCTAGCAGCCTGTGGCAGGCAGCAGGCAGAAAAGATGAAGTTTAGCCAAGATGCAATCCCCAGAGAGAAAAAACGTGACAAAATTGTTTTCACTGGGTAATGTCCTGTTTATAGCTTGTGGTTGGGAAAGTCCTTATCTACATTCCTTTATACACCGAGAGTGATTAAAGCCTCATTTTCATTTCCTTTTGTACCTTACTGTTATCATCCAGATAATTTCAGTGTCCTTAATCAACATTTGCAGGAGTAAATAAGGGTATGCTAATAACAGTGTTGTGCAATAAACATTTCCTAAGTCATGAAAGGTTACCACAAGGAGGGTAAATGTTAGATTGCCCCATTTTTAGAGATAGAAAAATGGAAGAAGAGACTGGTAAAGTGAGTGGTCTATGACTAAATTAGTCTGTGGCAGACTGGGTATTCCAGGCTGTACTGTATTTAAGCACCAAGCAGTTCTTCCTATTGCAGCTCTACATAAAGGTCTCCTAGTTGAATTAGCATATGAATCTTAACGTGAAGGGAAAAAAACACAAAACCAAAATCAAAACCTAAACCACTCAATATAAGGAAAGATTTACTCCTATCCAGTGAAGGACAACTGTCTCTGTAATAGGCCAGTGGATGACTACAGAAAGAGATACACAAGTTACCACTCATTACCTGTTCCACAAGGATAAAACAAAGATGATGAACAAGCTTGTTAACAGATATGACACCTCAAGCAACCATGAAGGACTTGCTGAAATGGTTGGGATTTTAGTGCCAAACATCTTGATGTTATCACTATCGCATTACATGGCTAAATAATACAGAAGTGAATATGATGTGTTCTCTCCAGCGACAACGTTATCCCATAAATGGAAAAGTGTGGAAGATGGAATGTGCTATATAAGCATAAAATATAGATGTAGGCCTTAATTTCCACTAAAATCAATGAGCCTGGCTTGTGCTTTGCACTTGCATAGCACATTCCATCTTCCCTATGTTATTGCCTCACCAATTAGAAAAATTAAAAAGCCAGGATAGGAGCAGCAGCTGCAACATCCAACAAACAACACAGAGTCCAGGACCTGAAGAAAATCATGTGCATTCTTTATGACAGGATAAGTGATAACAACCTGAAAGGCTTAAGACAATTCCATCATCTTTATCTCATATTCCTCCAGTTTACTTATTGTTACTTATTTGCCTGAAATATTATTTTGTTGGTTTGTTGGGTTTGGTTTTGTTTGCTTCTGTGGGTTTGGGGTTTGTTTTTTTTTTTTTTTTTGAGTGCTATTGTGACTCAGCCTTCCTGCAATCACTGAACAATGGGAACATGGCAGAGCACATGAGGCATCTTACAGACACTCAAGAAGGTCTGAATGCAAGGGGGAAAATATGCCCAGTCAGATTAATATATGAATGAGACAAGAAAAACTAGCATCAAACCAATATTTCAGACACTGTGCAATCAAGTTTTACTATACATGTGTACATAAATATTATGAGGGGATATCTTGAGACACAGAAGCACAATAAAAAACAAGGAAGACTGTGCTTCCTCTACAAAGCCAGGAGCCCTGCAAGAAAGACATCCCAGACGGTACCAGTGCCTGGCCTGTTCTTGCTGTTGTAAGGTCCAAGTAGCGCCTGGGAGCCTGTAGCAGAGAGCAAAGAGGACAGTCATAGCCCAGCTCTTGATCTTAGGCTCAGCGGCTGTTAACTGCTCAGTATAGACACAGCCAAATGTCCACACTCTCACACAGATATCAGCCCCAGCCCTTACCGAGCCTGCCTGTTGAGGCTGTCCTGTCGAGCCGCTGGGGCTTCTCTGGATAAACCCAGGGACGTTTAGTGACTAGCAAAGTTCACATCCATGTTCACATGCTGGCTGCTTTGGATGTGGACAGGGCTGAACATGTCCAGTGCAGACCAACAGCAGGGAGTCTGAACTCAGCTCAGTTGAGTCTAGTTGATAAACCAGTTAAAGCCAAGATCAGGAAGGAGAGAGCATAATCATGATCCTTTTATCTAGTTACTATTTCAGTCTTCTGATGGAGTACACATGGTGAAGACATTGCAGTGTCCCAGCTGATGTTTGGGATCTAGACATGAGGCCTTGGTGGAGGGGCAGTACTAGTTCTATGTTCACCTGAACTTCTGATTAGTGATCCTTCTATCATAAGTGTTTTCCCTAACTTCTAGGGATCCTTGAGGGTATGTGGTTATAATGACAATGACATAACATTGGACCTAAACTACAAACCAAATATTTTTTGTGTGGTTGCTTCTAAAAGAATGGGGATAAAATTTGTGTAAAAATGAAAATTATCTCTATACATCCCAGTTCTGGTCAGAATTAGGACCTAGTTAGTTGGAAGATATTTAGATGTTATTTTAACCTGAAAATCCACAAGAAATGTCAGAAAGCCTGGTCTCAAAAAAAAAAAAAAAAAAAAGAAAGAAAGAAAGAAAAGAAATCACTAAATATTGCAGATAACTGAAGAGTGGAGACTTCACAGGGCAAAACAATTCCTGATTCAAAGCTCTGTTAAAACAAAACTCTCCTTAGCCTCTATGAACTTTGAATAAACTTGAAAGATCATGGATATCATATTACTTAAAATATTTTATTTTCTGCATAAATCCTGTCTACAATGTCAATAAAAGAAAGCGACCTAATTATTATCTGGGAAATGACTGCCTGATCACTAGGGAGAAATGCCACACATTCCTCCTGTTCTTTCCTACTTTGATTCTTAGGAGACAAAATATTTGGTTTCATTTTTCTTTTAGTAGATAATATGCCAACATTAGCTGATATGAGGCTGTCACCTACTCCATTTTTTTTTAAGTAAATTACTACAAGCTCACTGTTTAATCTTGCTGATTGGCAAGTCTAAGAAATATATATCTGTAAAGGGACCTGCACTGCTAATCAGTGTACCAGCATCAAATTAAAAAGTGTTCTCTGTCATGCAGATGACCAGCTGGCTAAAGTAAGTAAGACAGAAGTCCAAGAAGCTGCTGTGCCTTTCTCTGTGAAGTGAGCAAATGCTTTCATGTCAAGTATTTCTATGCAACAAAATCCAGGCAGAACACCCAGGGAAACCAGACAAGAAAGGCAGATGTTTGGACTGACTTCTACTCACTACAACTTGATTGACACATTGGTTGGCTTTGCTTAGTTGCTGAGGAGACCTGCATGTGAAGTGGGACCTTTCCCAAGAACTGCAAGGCCACCTGTGACTTTAACCCTTCCTTCCTCCTACAAGTTAAACAGTACCATGGGAATTCCTGTACTGTGATGCTGATATGACTGATCCCTCTGCTTGAGTTCAGGGAAATGGTATTAAATGGGTTAGAGACTGAGCTCATGCAGTAAATCACAAGCAAGGGGTTCCTGAATTATTTCGTATAAATATTTACAGATCAGTTACCCATATTCTTTCTTGCCTTCTGTAGCTGGTCAATCAGTTACCAATTCAGGTTGCTATTGTTAGTTCAGGAGCCTGAAATATATTGACCAGTACAAGGGAGTTGGAATATCTTGAATAAATCAGGACTAAAGAGAATAAAACACTGCAGACTGCTCTCTAGCTGACACACTCCTAAAAGACATACTGGGGGAAAGCAGTAATTCAAGAATAACTAGATAGGAAATTGCCCAATCAATGTAGTTTAATGTTTACATATAATTTCACAATATGCTATTATACTAACCACTTGATTGGCATATATTTATATTGTCATGGTTTCCAAGTGCTCAGGAAATGTGGACCCAAGGAAGGGGTGATTTCTTTGGGAGGTGAAATAGTTGGCAAATACAAAGAATACTGATTGCTGCTCCACTTTGCTTACCAGCAGTTTCTGCTGGCCTTAATGAGATGGATGAAAGGGAAAAGCCCAGTGCAGCTGATAGGTCAGAGATGAACATTTTCTGAATCCAAGGAAGTTCAGCGCCTTTGGGTTTATGGTGGGTTTTTTGACCAAAGTGCTTCCAAACTCTGTGGCAAAATCTCTCAGCCCTAACCTGCTTCATGCACCACCATACAGTGTGGAGCTGAGCCTATGCTGACTCTGGTAGGTCTGGATTTGTCTTTAACTTCTGTTAAGCCTTTGCTTCCTCACAAAGGAAGGGGTTTCACTCCAAATAAGCAAACAAACATTTCATATTGGTCCTTGCTTATCATGGTTAGTCCTGTCCTTATAAATAACATTAATAGTTCAATAGCTTTTGTACTTTTGCCACACTACCACTTAGTCAGTTTCCATCAATCACATGCTGAAATAAATCTCTGATAGAATCAAATTAAGTGCTCTGCGAACAGTTTACATCACTTCCCAAGCTTGGTCCCTGCACAACGACTCTCTAGTGCCTATTGAATATTTACTTCATGCTACCCACTGCACAATACACTCTATTGCTCTTATCCAGAATCCCCACCCTTAATGAGTCTTTTAGCATGTGGAAAGGAGAGGTTTATAAATAACTACATGATCAGAAAATGCCCTCAAGCACTTCCTTTTTACAGTATTTACTAACAGCTTTTCTATGTTATTTTTTATTATTTATCTTGAGATTAAAATCAGACTTTATTGTGTCATGTTCAATATTCTACAGGAAAATATATATAGCAGATCTCGTCTCACCAACTGCCATTCACAAATTGCCTGCAAGATGCAAAGCAAAGTGACATGTGGCCAAGAAAGTCATTATATGCTATGATAGATCCAATTCTGTCTGTCCCTAATGGATTCTTACAGAAATTCTACCCTTAAGGTTACTTTCACGAAAAGCAACATTCAAGAGGCTAGTCCCCATCCTGGAAACAGCTGCATGGACACATCTCTCAACAGGTGGTTCCTGTTCTTTGTCCCTGAATTCAAAGTAAGATCTACAGAGCAACTCTTAGCGGCATATTGTACTAATGTGGAAAAGAGAATAATACCTCTGAATACATTCAGAATAAATGGATCTGAATGAGGCATAAGTAAGCTTATCAAGAAGTGTTGCACTACTCCCCTGCCTTTGATTATGAGCAGGACTTGGTGTTACAGATCTCATCCTTGCCAAAAACTAGGGAACTGTCCCTCATTTCAGAATAATTTGAAAACTGATTTAGAACAAAGGCTTATATCTCACAGTCCGTGTTCCTCCCTTGTTATGAAACCTACAGAATAAAGGCATCCACTTGGGAAGAGTTGCTGTCATTGCTGATGAATTTGTTCATATTTTGAAGTAATTATCAAAAAAATTTGCTTAGGTTTAGAATGAGTACTTGTATTTGCTTAAACAATCTTAAATAGACTCAAATAGAAAACAGTCTCTGCTTTCATTCTTCTAGCAGCACATAGCTGTAGATTTGTGTGTATATCTGTATTTGGTTTCCATGGCAAGGTTTTGGTAGTGGGGTGACTGCAGGGCTGGCTTCTGTGAGAAGACAACAGAAGCTGCCCCCACCTATCAGATGGAGCCGGCTCCAGCCAGCTCCAAGGCAGACCTGCTACTGGCCAAAGCTGAGCCCATCAGTGATGTTGGTATTGCCTCCGTGATAACATATTTAAGGGGTAAAAAATTGCCACACAACAGCTGAGAGAGACAGGAGTGAGAATGCCTAAGAAAAACAACTCTACAGACACCAAGGTCAGTGGAGAAACATGGGAAGGAAGTGCTTCAGGCCCCAGAAAAATTTCCCTGGCAACCCATGGAGAAGACTGTGATGACACAGATTATCCCCCTTCAGACCGTGGAAGTTCACAGTGGAGCAGATATCCAACCTGCAGGCTGTGGAGGACCCTACATGATGGATATGCCCTGAAAGAAGCTTACAGAGAGCCCATGCAGAAGCAGGCTCCAGGCAGAATCTGCAGCCCATGGAGAGGAGCCCACACAGAGCAGATTTTCTGGCAGGACTTGTGACCCTACGGGGAATCCACAGTGGAGTCGGTTCCTGAAGGGCTGTATTCCATGGAAAGGACCCATGCTGAAGCACTTCTTAATGAAGTGCAGCCCATGGGAAGGACCCACATAGGAGCAGCCTGTAAAGGACTGTATCCCATGGGATGGGTCCCACATTTCAGCTGGGAAGAGCAGGGGGGGAAAAAGCAGCAGAGGTGAAGCATTGAGAACTGACAACCACCCCCATTCCCCATTGCTGTGCTCTGTTCAGGGGGGAGAAGGTGGAAGAGCTGAGAGTAGAATTGACCCTGGGGAGAAAGGAGGGCTTAAAGAAGGTGGTTTTAGATTCATTCTTATTTCTCATTATCCTATACTGGTTAATTGCAATAAAATAAATTAATTTCCATAAGTCAGTTCTGGTTTGCTTGTGATAGTAATTGGTAAGTGATCTGCCTGTCTTAATCTCTACCCATTCTCAACTCATGAATTTTTCATCATATTTTCTCCTATTGAGGAGCATGTGGAGTGATAGAGCAGCTACGTGGTGGCCAGACAAGGTCAGCACACACAAAATCCAAATACATTTACTCATTTAAGAGGGAAAAAAGATCTGCTTCTGGGTTTGTTTTTTGTTTGCTTGTTTATTTATATATATAAACTACTCTTCCCTTTATTCCTTTTAGATAAATTTCCATTAGATCAAAAATAGGAAGGAGGACTACAGATTTCTAGCATCTTGGTTATATACTTCTATTGTTGTAGATGATACAAGGCATTTGTTGTGTAAAAATCCTAACCATACTCAGATTAATTGAATATTTTTCTTCTATTGCAAGTAATGATCATAATAACACTAAATGTGAAGATAAGAAATGGAAAATCTTTCTCTTTCTAAATAAAGTCCTTGGCTTCTTGCAAAATTTGAAGTGAAAATCTGTGGTGGCTAAAGTAGAATTCTGTATAAATACAACTTTCATTTTTTTTTAAATTTTGTGAATAAATATTTCACATTTTAAAACATTCTCCCTGTAAAGAGGAAATCCTGAAGTGGATTTTTTTTCTGTGAAATTCCAGGAAGAAACTGGATGTGGAATTATTATTTTTGACACAAAATGAAAAGGTTTCATGGCTTTCCACCTGGGAAGCTTCCTCTATATGTTACCCTTATTCTTGTCAGAAATTATCTTAATGTTAATATGTAAAAGGACTTAATTTGTCACTTTTACAACACATTTTCAGGAAAATGGATAAGTTTAAAAATAGGTGCCTTTTGTGAAGAAACTCAGCTTTGAACTTTTTACACATATAAGGATAGAATAGAATCATAGAATGGTTTGGGTTGGAAGAGACCTTTAGAGGTCATCTTGTCCAACTCCCCTGCAGTGATCAGGAACATCTTCAACTACAGCATGTTGCTCAGAGCCCCGTCCAACCTGACCCTGACTGTTTCCAGGAATAGAGCTTCTACTATCTCTCTGGGCAACCTGTTCTAGAGTTTCACCACCCCCACAGTAAAAAAAATCCTACCTAAATCTACCCTTTTTTAACATAAAAACATTGCCCCTTGTCTGGTCGGCACAGGCCCTGATGAAAAGACTGTCCCCACCTTTCTTATAGGGCCCTGTTAAATACTGGAAGACTGCAATAAGGTCTCCATGGAGCCTTCTCTTCTCCAGGTTGAACAACCCCATTTCTCTCAGGCTTTTTTCACAGGAGAAGTGCTCCAACTCTCTGATTATTTTTGTGGCCCTCTTCTGGAATCGCTCCAGCAGATTCAGGTCCTTCTTGCACTGAGGGCTCTAGAGCTGGACTCAACACTACAGGTGTGGTCTCACCAGAGAACAGAAGAGGGACAGAATCAGCTCTTCTCATCTGCTTGCTGGTCACGCTTCTTTTGATGCAGCCCAGGATATGGTTGGCCCTCTGGACTGTGAGATCACATTGACAGCTCATGTCCAGCCTTTTTTCCACCAGTACCTCCAGGTCCATCTTCACAGGGCTGCTCTCAATCCCTTCATCCCCCAGCCTGCGTGCAAATACCAAAGATTTCCCCAGCCCATGTGCAGGCCCTTGTACTTGACCTTGATGAACCTCATGAGGTTCACCTGAGCCCCCTTCTCAAACTTGTCCAGATCCCTTTGGATGGCATCCCATCCCTTCAGCTGCACCACTCAGCTTTGTGTCATCTGCAAACTTGCTGAGGGTGCACTCAATTCCACAGTCTATGTCATTAATGAAGGTATTAAATAGCACTGGTATCAGCACAGACCCCTGAAGGACATCATTTTCACTGATCTCCAGCTGGACGTTGAGCCATTGACCACCACCCTCTGCAATGTGACCATCCAACCAATTCCTTATTCACTGAACAATCCATCCATTAAATCCATCAGTCTCCCATCTAGATAGAAAGAGGTTGGGGGGAACCATGTGAAAGGCTTTACAGAAGTCCAGATAGACAACATCAATAGCATTTCCCTTGTCCACTGATGTAGTCAGGATTTTCAAGATTTTGTACAAATAAGGATTTTAAATGCAGTTTTAGGTTTACCTGATCTCATTCTGAGCAGGTCTACCACTGAATTTGCCAAAGCTAATTTCTAAATTAATTTTGCGTGATAACGATGTATGATCTTCGGTTGCATATCCATTACTGCCATGCATGTGTAATTCAGATGTGCCTCTTTATTGTACAGCGTACCCTGCTCCTTCACAGACGTGTCACTACCTTCACTTTGCTGGTTTTTCACAGTTAAGCTCAGGAAACATATAAATGATGAATGGGATAGGATGATGGCACAAACTTTTTAAGAAAGTTCAGAGATTGCGACGAAGGTGGATCTAAGAGCTGACAAATTCCTTCTGTCAAAACCACTTGCATCACTGAAGAACATACGCCATTTTACACCCCTGTAACTGCACTAAAGCCCACTAAGATGTCAACTCAGAACGATGGGAAGGTCCTTATTCTCCATCCCAATAGCTCTGAAGAAGGTATTGATTTTTTATATATATATATATAAATAATAAGCACAGTTGCAGGATAATCATAAAACATCATGTTGCTCCTTCCAAAAGTGCTACCATGTCATGTCAGTAGCTTTGGTTTTATTTAATTTTGCGATTAAAGTTTTTATTGATTTCCCTGCAGCGTAGAATACATCAGCATCTTGGTTTCAAAGGAGTATTCAGGAGCACAGAAATAGAGAAGGACTCAGCATCGAAGCAGGTGCCTTATTTTAAATTTATGAAACCTCCACAGTGAATCCCCTGAGCATGGTGCCAACAATACCTTTCAATTGTGCAACTCAGCTGTTGCTGTCATACCAAGTCCCTTCAGTGTGTCCCAGTTCACATACTTGCATTTTTTAACTAGAAAAAAAGCTTGCTTAGAAGTCAGTGGGAACTAATATTATTATCTAGAAAGCTTTTAAGCCATCATTGAATTCCATTAAAAGTTACTGTAAATCATATGTGCTTGTCCCTTCTCTGCCATTGGCAGGCTATGGCATGCTGCCTGGGAGAGGAGAAGAGAGGTCCTTCCATCAGAGCCTATCAGGACAAGTATGATTCACACTTCTGAAGAATTATACCCTCCCTGGGCTCAGCATGGATGATGAAATCAAAGCCCTGGCCACTAGCAGACACACCTGTGACTTCTATGATGTCTAGAAAGACATCATAGTCTTTGTTAGAGTGGGTCCAGAGGAGGATCACAAAAATGATCAGGGGGCTGGAACAGCTCTCTGATGAAGAAAGGCTGAGAGAGTTGGAGTAGTTCAGCCTGGAGAAGAGACGGTTCCAGGGACACCTTATTTCAGTCTTTCAATACTTAAAGAAGCTTGTAAGAAAGATGGAGAGAGGCTTTTTACCAGGGCCTGTGGTGATAGGGAGGTTTTAAAGTAAAAGAGGTTAGATATAGGAAGAATTTTTTTTACTGTGAGGGTGGTGAGTCACTGGAAGAGGATACCCAGGGAAGCTGTGGAAGCTTACCATCCATGGAAGTATTCAAGGTCAGACTGGATGGAGCTTTGAGCATCCTGATATCATGAAAAATAACCCTGCCCATGTCGGGGGGGAGAGGGGGTTTGGAACTAAATGATCTTTATAGCCCCCTCCAGACCAAACCATTCTGTGATTCTATGATTCTATGAATGCATAAACCAGACTCAGCTGGTTAATGGTTACAGGACTTCAAAGATTGCCGCTCATCCAAGTCACAGACATATTTTCCCTCAGGGTTGTTGTATTTTAACACATTTCAACAACACACACATAGCGCATGTGCATAATTCCTGGAATGTCATGAGGATACCAGGCAGTGGAGGTCTGCTGATTAATAAATGACAAAGGTAGAAAACCCTTTCACAGAAAGTGCAGCCTGAATATCCTAGAGTACTTGAAATCTTGTCTGAGTAAACTGAAAAAGAACCAAAGAAGAAAGTGAATTCACAAAAGGACTCTCCAGATGAAAAAAAAAAATGTACAGAATTTACGTGAATACACATATTAGTTTATTAATGTGGGGTTTTTTTCAGACAAGAAAGAGGTTGCCTAATAGCCTCTTTGACAAGTCCCTGTCTGATCAGCTCCCATTTCCACTTTAGAGAGAGAGTTTCCACATCTAAGTGGTTTGTAAAGGGTTAATCAATTATTTATAATGCCTGAATGCATAATAGGTGAAAAGGGCTATGCCACAGCTGGATGGAAGCCTGCTGACATGAGGTACTCTTGGTAGTGATCAACCATGGATAAAAGCAACCTGTTGACCCATTTGGGCTGCTTGCACCCTCCTTAAACACCCCTGAATGTGTTAGCAAACTTTTGAATGCATTTTGCAAGTAAGTCCTTAGTAGAAAGTATAATCCTTTTTCCTTTCATTTTATCAATCTGTTGCTTCAAAACATTAAAATGGCATCGCAGCATCAGAAGAGGCTGAAAAGGCCTGAATGCAAAAACAACCAACAGGGTGGGATACAGAGTGTTTGTAGGAGGACCCAAGCAAGTGTGCTGTGTCTTACACTGGGAGAGCAGAGAGGGTGAGAAGGCTTCTCCTCACTACAAACAACATGACAAAAGAATTCACTGAACACAGACGAGCTTCATTTTTGCGACAAGGGTGGCCGTTCCTCTTGACCCTAGCAGCCACATGCCCAAATCTTTGTGTGGCTGAGAGCCATCAGACACACACCTCAGAGACCCTAAAGGAAAGGGACCTCCAGGAAAGTTTCAGAGGCAGGAAACACTAACTGCTCCCCAGGGCCCCATCGTCACAGCCAAGGCTGGGGTGGTCTGCAGTGACCGCTTTGCTCAGCTCCCGGGTGACTCCCCCTCATTGGCAATTTCAGCTGCCTTGCCTGTCACTGACAGGGCTTTGCCTTGCATAGCAGAGTGAAGCTCCCACACCATCTCGCCTGCACAGCCCATCGCCTTGTTTTCCCTGTTTAGCCCCAGTAGGGAGGACACATTTCAACTGCTCACAAGTCTCAAGCTACTGTTATTCTACGAGAACAAAAAGAAAAAATAAACAGGAGAAAGGGGAAAATGTGACTGCTTTGCTAACCACAGCTGTCAGCTTATGCCGCCTTTGTCAGTTTGTCCCACCTATTTATTGCTTATTGTGTGTACATTAGGTGACCTCTTGGGCAGGAATCCTGTTTTTACATTGTGGTCATTGCAACTCCTAAACAAATTCCTAAACATAGATGAAAAACTAACACATATCCTTGTATCTAAGTAAATCAAGCAAGGAGCCACAGTCACCTGACTGACCAGTGCCCCAGTCCTCTAACCTTGGCAAGGCCATTAAACTCCTTGGGAAATTTTCTTCAGATGTTATGAGGTTCTATATCTATTATGGCTTTTAAACGGGGTTTGTTGCATGTCAGTTCATGTTCAAACCACCAACGACCGTTTAATAATATTATTAAGGTCTTAAACCAGCATGTTTTAGTGCACAGATGTATGGTCTCTTTTTAAGCATGGGCAGAATCTTTCCATCCTGCCAGGCTTAGTTTCAGAGATCTTAACCCCACAAAAACCTCACTACTCTTCACTGGAACACCACAAAAACCCCTAACAAGCAGACAGGGAAACATTTTTTCCTCCTTTCCAGTTCCAGAATATCTGATCATTCAGGACCCACCGTAAGTATTTCCTGGCTGACTTTGCCTTACACATGAACCATGTTTTGACGGTTTTTTTCCCCTTCCCTTTTTCCCCCTTTTTTACAAGCATCGTTGCAATTTGTCAGCAAGCAACTTGAGCCAATCTCACAAATAGTTTAGTTAACAGCTTATGAAATGAAATGATGTAAGGGACCACTCCAAAGAGGGTCAATTTAAACAGCCTGCCAAGCCTGTAACCTCAAGGGACTTGGATTGGGTTGAGGGGAGGCACCAAGCAGTGTGGGCTTGCAAAGATTGCTGCCAGGTGGGCTACAGATGTTCGTTCAGCTTCGGTCCACTCGCATGGCATTCACCTAGGGAGATGCTAATTCGGTCCTACGCATGTAGAACATTAGCATGTGTATATACATTCACCCTGCAAAGGCCCCTTTCTGGCTCTGCTTTCTGAAGCTCTAAGGTTTATAGGTAGAGTGAAATGGCTTCATAGGAAGCTGCAGCACTGCTTGTATCAGCCCTGAGTTTGAATCCGTTTAGTCAGCTATCTCAGAAAAACAAAAACACAACGTCCCTTACTATAGATGGAAGCTGTGTTTCATGGCACATGCAGCTGCGGTCACTGTCTTGCAGCTGTTAAATGAAGAAATACCATGTGAACACTTGGTCTGGTTTCAAAAGACCTAAAAAAACTGGCCAAGAAAAATGGTACATCACGGTGCTGCTTGGCCATTTGCCAAGACAAAGAAACTTGTAGATTTCTAGGGACGAGAGGCCATGTGAAAGGAATTTTCCTCTTTTCAAAGGCACATCAAAATATACCAGAAGGTTTATTTATTTATTTATTTTGTGTGTGCTCTTGGCAAAGGTTTGATTGATCACTAATGCAGTATCAGCATTGAACTCACAACACTTGAAGAAAAACCCAGAAAACAAGGTAACGAGGGGTATTTTAAAACCATTTGTCTGAGATGCAACACAGAAGTTAAAGGGGGAATTATTTCACATGAAAAGTAGGAGTCCCCAAAAGGCAATTAAAGACAAAGTTTTATAGAGAGGAAAGGATTATTCTGTGGCAAAGGCTCGAGAAAAAAAACAGTATTTGACAAAAAAAAAAAAAAAAAAATTATTTAGATTTTTTTACTAAGGTTCAGACATTGGCATGGGCATGTCCAGAGGGCAAAATGCTGTGCTGTGGAGCAGAGGGTCACAAGTTCTCCTTGCAAGACCTACCTCAATTCCCCATACAGTATAGATGTAATACTCTGCTAATGGCCAATATTAATTTGGAGATGACAGTGCTTTGCATAGGGCTTTCTTCACTACCCGAGCTAATGCGTATGTCCCCCAAGGAGCTGCAACTATAAGCTTCTTTCACGACCTGCAATAGAGGGACAATCGATTTCCTCTCATTTGTATCAGGAACAATCACGTGTGTATCAAGAAACTGTCTTTAGAGTCAACTGAAGATTTAAATTAGTAAACTTCTGTTTGTCTGTTTCTTCAGGACCGAGAGAGATGTTTAAAAAGCCAGGTAGAAGGATATAGGGCACCCAAAAAGGGATCAGGTCCTTTGGGGACAATTCTATTTTCTTAATTCTAAAGCTCCTTCTGCTGTTAGCTGTGCAAAAAGTCTAACTTGGGCCAGCTCCTGGACTTGTTTATGTACTGGAGCTTGAATGCCAAACTCTCCTGACAGGAAATGAGTGAGGCTGCAAAGAGAGTATTTCAACAATACAAGAGGAACTCATACGTTTTGGTAACAGTGTTATTTTATTGGCTTGTTTGTTTAATTGTTGTTATATTAAAAGTCAAAGGTGCATTAGATGTTAGGGGAAATAAATATGCTGGTGAACAGATAAATGTTATGGAACCCCAAGTAATTAACAAGGTCCATATGTATAGTTTGTTCATAAGAGAACAAGCAAATTTTTTTCCTCTAGTCTGAAAAGACAAATCCCTTTTTTGCTAACTCTACATACAGGGTTTATGAGCCAAACCTTGCCGCCCTTTCTCAAGGGAAACTGCTATTGAGCTCAGGGGGAGTTTCCTCTGAATAAGACTTTGGCCTATTATTCTGGCATCCTTTACCTTGCCCTTGAAAAGCCCCTTCAGCCTAAGGCGCCATAAAACATAAAATTCAGTGCTGGAGTCACTCCATGCTGACCACACTTCTGTGAGCGGAGGACGTTCTCTAAGGTCCCTTTGCCTGGTTCCCAGAAATAGTATTTCCATTTCAACTTGATTTTCTTCTGTGTGTACAAAATTGATGGAGGAAGTTAAGCTTCCTTTGTGCACTACTCTGAAACAGCATCTGAGGACTGGAAGAAGTGGGTGAATTATGGATTTTGTCTGAAGCTCTAGGAAGTTTAGGGGAAGATTCTCGTGACATCACCAGCTTTAGGATAACAGTCCATTTACAATAAACTTGAAAAAGACATTTGTCCAGCTCATAGTACACTAGCCAGATAGCCTTTGCCAAGAATGTCCCACAGATCTTTGGTAGAAGAAAGATGTTAATTCAAAGTCATCAGAACACATGGTTAACTGCATTGCATCTCATATGAAATATGCTTGGGAATCGCCATCAGGAGATTACTATGGAGGCAAAATGCTATTTGGAATTGTAGCCAAATGCTGATTAAAGGAAGGTGAATGCTTCATGCAGTGACCCCTCCCACAAACATATCCTGCATTTGCATTCCCTTTGTGCTCCATTAATCCTCTGTGGCTGCATTGTTATCTCATTCAAAATATCCATCCCAGATGCTGAAGAATCAGGATTGGTTGCTAGTCTCATTTGCTCCCCAGCATTCCCCAGAGAACAAATGATCAGAGCCAGGATTCCAACCTTCAGCTGTTGACCCTCCAGAGCCCTCCTAACCATGCCTCTGACCTTGTCTTGCAGAGAATGTTCAACACCCGAACATATAAAAATTATTTTAAGAGTCAAAGTCAATATGACACCAAACATTTCTAGGAAAGAAAATTAAATACTGTCATTAGCTCCAATCTTCAGACACAGCTAAAGGTATTTTATAAAACCTCTCAGAGGTGTCATGTTCTGTGAAGAACTTTAGAAAGGTAAGCCCATGGGTTTTGGGTTCCATGCTTCGGTTACCCAAGGATCAAGTCACAGCCCTCGCCAGAAGCATCCTTAGGGCTTGTGCTGAGTCTGAGTGTTAATTCCCCTCCTTGCTCCTTCTCTGTGAACAGTTGCATCAGAAAGGCCACTGGGATGACTGGTGTCAGGGTCTGGGAGGGGTAATGATGGAGTGAGCCATGACTCCTGTGTTGAGAACTTTCTTTGAAGGGCTGCCAGTGTAGGATCTTTCACATAACACTTGTTTCCTAAAAAAAACCCCAAGGTAATAAATTACAGGGAGTACAAGGTATTTTATGCTTTGTGGTGTGATGATCAAAAGATGTTATCATTCAGTTTCACACGTTTGCAGACAGTTAGTTGTTACTCCAGGTACATTACCGTCAGCTTTTGTTTCCCCTGAATGATGAAATTTTATCTTGTTAAAAGATGCTCTGTGGGTAAGTGCACAAGGGAAAGGAGAAGAGGCTCTTGGACTTTCTATCTCCCCTTTCCACCTTGTCCAGGATCCACCCTCAGGTTTTCCAGTAGGAATACTGAGACTGAGAGCAAAAATGGGAAATACAAAAAAAAATGCCAGATGCCTTTCATGTTAGTATTTACAACATCTACTCAAGAAATTTTGCTAGAATATCCCAAGGGCTTAGGGAGAGACACAGCTCTGAGTTCTCAAAAAAATAACAACTATTTGTAAAGCATTTGTACATTGAAGCTCTGGGCTCCTTTACTGAATTACCAGGGCAGTCCTCCTCCAAATTCCACATCCTGATCAACGCTTTGGCTTGTCACCACAAAAGAAGCCATGCTTTTTTTCTTAATCTGAAAACATAAGAAATTTTTAATTTCTGGATGCTTTTATTCTATTTTTTATGTAGTTCTGTATTGCCAGGTTCCTTCTGCTACCTGAAATGAAAGTGTTGTGAGAAGCAATTCTGGAAGTACAGCTGAGATGGCAAAGAAGTAAGTTAAATCACAATAAAAAAAAAAATCTCTATCTTAGACTGACATCTAATCTTGATTGGATTTTTAGTATTTCTTTGAAAGTTTCCACTTTACATCTCATCAAATCCTGCGTTTTGTTTTTTAAATAAAAAAGCTATTGCATAAATTGAATTGTCAAACAAAATTTGAAAGGAAAAAGGAAAGATATATTTGTAATGCAACATCAAACAATTGTTCTACTGGCACACCTTCACAATGGTTTCTTTATGCAAACTTTACAGCCTTTGCACCGTTTCCTGATTCTGTTGTTTCCAGCCCATTTATTTCTGTGAAAGCACCTGTAAACCTTTTAAACAGTTCTGAAGATTGGTCCTTATTCTTGTGATTTGGGATGTGCAGTTGTACAGACAGCTTGAATAGACTGCTAGTAGGTAGTATAAATGGAGCATTGTCCACTTCAAGCTACTTCATTTGCAAGCCCTGTGTAAATACATACTGTTTGTGGTATATTTCAGTGCTTCTTTTTATTTTCTACAGAGATCTTGTTTTTATGTTGTTAGATAGAAGAAGAACAGAAAAAAAAAGAGCACTAGGTAAATTGCTTTGAATAAACAAGAACTGACCAGATCCTTTATCCAGACCTTAAACTGAAAAAAATCTAAATCCTTTTATGTGTTTACATAAAAGAGTCCACGTTCTTCTCCTTTCTGGCTTAATCCAGTCCTGTGATGATTAATTTGTCAGTACACTGATCCAGTCACAACCCAGCAACACCGCAACCCTTCAGGAGGCTCTATTGTGGCAGGATTTCTATCCTAGTTTCTACTCCGTATGTTCTAAATTAGCAGGCGTTTCTTTGGACATCCAAATCTCAATATATGAACAGAGGTAATCTGAGCTATGGGCAAAATTGATTGCTAAATCTCACACTATGGCTCGAGTCCCATCTCTAGGTTTGAGGCTTGTTTGTCATCAAACCAGAATAGCGATAATATCATACAAAATATTCTTCAACTTCTATCTCAGCAATTTCAGTACCATAATATTTGTATAATAGCAAAATTTACATTGGGTTCTTGTCTTCTCTACATCTTCAAAGCATGTGTGGGATTTATTATTATCATTATTCTTCTTTGGTATTTTATCTGTCTCCCCATCTTTGTTTGTTTTGCTGAGAATGAAGAAGTGAAACAGATGCAATAAGTTTTGTTTCTGACTTTGAAAGTTATGAGATCTGCAATCACACTCACCTTTTTCAGAAGAGAACATTGTAATATTTGGCCATATGTTAAGAGGATTCTGTGACTTGCTGAACTTTAACAGAAATGTCAGCTTCCCTAATCAAAGTATGTGTCAGGGTTGCTCTTTCAAATGTTGGAGATGCTATCTCAAACACTTCATTTATGGTGTCAGGCTGCTGAAAAGGATATGCTTAAGTATACTAAGGCCACTGAGAATCATATCCTTCATGTTGTGTGGTTGGTATTGTCCTATTTCTCTTAGTAACCTTATCTCTTAGCAAAGTAACTAGATGACAAAGATGTTTTCTCTAAGGATGTTTACCCTCTTGTGTTGCATGTAAACTATGCACAGAAAGCTTGCAATAAAGTAAATTAAAAGCTGTCGTTTCTCTTACCCCTTACACAGGCATTGGTCTAATATTGTTGAATTTGACCACCTTGAATGGGCTACCCTATGCATAACTGAGAAGTAAGATTGGAAAGATATCAGCGTGGAGGCTTTATAGGTTTTTTTCCCCTAAAAAAGTGAACACTGGACCTATCCCAGGGTCTCTGCATGATGTGGTTAGCTCTACCAGCCAGCCCCTGGCAGTAGGATGTCAGCAGCAGACAGTTGCAGTTCCACATCACAAATAAAATGTCTTGAGCTGTGATCAGAATATAAAGTGAAGAAGTTTGAAAACAATGTATTTAAGGGCATGATGGTGTTTTCCCTGAGTATATTCAATTTTTATTGAAATCAGTATGTGTGAAGGATGCTCAGATCCTTAACAATTTCCTTTTGATTTTATGAGTTTGCATACTGAAAGCAGTTTTACATACATCTTCCTTTTAATTCTCATGGGAAACATACCCACTAACCAACATTATTTCTTTTTCTCATGGGAGAGAGAGCTGCTGCACCCATCTGTACTCATATTTTGTTTACTCTTTTCGAAAATCCAAGATGAAATTTGTTTTTTCACCTTTCATTCAGGAAGATAATAATAAATCCCACACATGCTTTGGAAATGCTTCAATGTTCTTTGAGGGGCCCAGAACTGGACACAATATTCCAGATGTGGCCATGAAGCAGATTAAGCCATATCACCATGTAAAACTTCCATCTACCCTTCCCAGGGCAATTGCCCTTCCTCTTCATGCTTTGCTGCTCTTGGCTTACAGCAATTAGCCCTGACAAACCTGTTTTTACCCCCTGCCTCCCTTATGGTGTCACCCCCCTCCACCTCGCCCTGATGGTGTGCAGAGTGAGAGCTGTTTCCCAGTGTGCTGTGGTGCCGATGTGAAACGCACAGCCAGGGTGAACTGGGCAACAGCTGGAGCAGGCTGAGTAGCACCAACATTCAGGCTGCCACTGCTTTTTCAGATAGTCCCTTTCCAGAGAGTGTAATGAGGAATAAATTGGGACTTGGATGAATGCTCAATAGGAGAGGAGTGTAAGAAACCATCCTTCCCTCAGCGGTGCTTTCGCCTGGGCCTCATTTCAATTGCCAAATCCATTTAAAGTTTATCTTTGCCCTGCGGTACTAGTAAGCAAGGCTGGCAATTCCCTCAGTCCGAGCATTTCCCGTTAAAAGGATTCCATTTAATACCCTGCAAATTATCTGGGGTGGTGCAGAGCGATTTATTTTGTAGGCCTTATGGCGTGGATGGAAATTGCTTTTTCTCATCCCTGCGAGGAGCTCAGCCCCCTCCCTGTGCTGTTCAGGGGGGGCTGCACCAACCACCCCTAAGCACTAAGCCACAGTGGCCATGGGCTCTGCTGGCACTCCCATCCAGGTTCTGTTTACCAGCAGGTAAACCTGCTCCTGGCTCTTCCCAGGGGGCAGAGGCAAAAAAACCCAAGCAGACTTTACACACATAAGCAGCTGTTTGAAAAGGTTCAGTTCTTGATAGAAAACAAAGCTTCAATTGGATTAACACTGTCTGAGGGAGAGAAAAAGTTAGAGATGCTCTTCTCACTTGGGGTTTGCACCCAGAAAGATGCCCATGTGGCAGTCCCCGATGTGGGGTGAGTAGTTAGGGTACTGCCCCTGGGTGCTTTCCCAGACCAAGTGAAGGCAGAGCAAAATCACACACAGAGATGGTGGTGTCATATGTTTCACCTAGCCTGTAATATAAAACAAAAAATATCAGATCTGGAGGAAAGGAATCCCAAACTTCCTGTTTTTCTGAAAACAAGAGTCATCTCAAATTAGAAAGAGGATACAAAAGAGCCGACTCGTTAATTTGATATAATTTAACAAAGAAATCCACTGCAAAATGCACAACTCAACATTTTCTTTCACGACTAAATACTTGCCAGCATACAAAAGAAAGGAAGTTTAAAATTATGTGAAAGAACTCTCTTTCTTACTTCCCTGTCCATTAGCTTCCCTACCACAATTTATCTTTATGTGAATAACCAAAAGTCCCAGCCACAATTATACCCCACAGCATAGATATAATTCAAACAGACATTAAGAATCATCCAGCAGAATGCACTTCCACATTATTTAGCAGCATTTAGAAGAGGATTTGGTATAAATATGACTAATGAAAGTGGCTTATAATAACTAAAATAAACTTGTCTGTATAGAAAACTTCATGCTTCATGGTTTAGGTCCATCTCTAATTTCTAGGGATTGGAATGAATCTTTCATGAGGGTAGATTATGCTACGACTTCTTTCCCTGGAGTATCTTTTACTGTCTTATGAAGATCTGTTCCTAGTCACTGCCAGAGGGAAGGTACTGCATTTGATGTGTTTGATGCCATAAGGCAGTTCCCACTTCCTAATGTTTTATATTCAGAATAGGCCAGAAAGGTTAAGAATGGGAGAAATGAAGTAATATAATTCTCCTTTTAGCAATGGAAGACCAATGGGCATGTTTGTGGCCTTTGTCAAGGGCATTTAAAGAATCTGTGACAAAGTCAGCCCTTTTCATTGTCTTATTCACAAGAACAACCTTATTCTTGACCAGTATTTTAGTTCTGATGGAACAACACCCTTGGTTTTAGTTTTGATCCAGAATGAAAATCACAAAAAGGACACCTCATCTTTTGATGTCCAGATTTCATCAGACTTTGGTTTTCAATTGTAATGCAGTGAAGTTTGCTCACTTGTTACTGATACCGCTTTCAGAATGTGAATAATCTTTTGAGCACACATTCAAAAAACCTAAAAGTGGTGGAGTCTGAGATACATGTAACAGGAACAAGAGGTATGGAGAGCTGTGGAATAAAAATATATTTTTGACTCATTCATTAGAGAAACTCCTCATGGAAGATGTAGTTGATCATGATTTCCCTGTAGTGTTGTGAAAATTAGTAACTGACTGCGTTATACCTGCCCTGTAAATGAAAAGAGCTCAAGAGAATTGTCAGCTTCAGCCTTGCTTTTAAGAATATGTAAATTTGGGTGGTCTGAATAACATAACTTGCTTTGATCCTGGATCTTTCTCGGTGTTCCTGATCTTCAGGCAGAATTTGAACATAATTCTACATTGTCTGGGACAACTGTATCTTCACACAGATTCGTTACAGCAGGGAAATAAATTCCACACTACCTGTTTTATTAAGATGGACTCACTATCTCACCAATTAATTTTTTTCATTTTTTCAAATTAAAGTAGCTTTTTTTTTTTTTTCCCCACTAGTTGTCATGTCATTTTAAATTACCCCTCTTGTCTCAGCTTTCTCAGCTTGTAAAATGTGGTTCACCTGACTACTTTGGGAAGCTCTGTGCATAAAACTGTCTCATAACCTGACATGATCCTACATTACAAGTTGTACTAGGTATCCAGAATATTTACTACATTTTAAGACCTAAAAGTAAAGATGAGCAAAGAAGGAAGGAAGCAAGCAAAAGAAAGAGGGAAAGAGAGTAGGAGAGGGAGAAAGAAAGAAAGAAAGAAAGAAAGAAAGAAAGAAAGAAAGAAAGAAAGAAAGAAAGAAAGAAAGAAAG
>JAAGNO010019619.1:0-43790 GCA_033439905.1 Ceryle rudis | reverse complement strand
ACCTTCAGAACAAAGTATTTCTTCTTCAGTATTTCACAGATAAAGAATTTATAGATCTAATTATGTTGTCCAAATTACAAGCTCAGTATTGTTTGTTTCATTTATTTTCTTAATTCATTTTTATTTATTTCAAATTAATTTCTGAGCTTATTGCTATGGATGGCTCTGTTGCTTTAAACTATGTTCATTTTACTCTGTCGCTGTGGAACTCTATTGAGAGAGATTGTAAATTATATAAGACACAAGACTGTTTTCCTGTGGCATGTGCTTATAATATACAGGTATTACAGTTAGCCAAGAACATCACACTTTACAGATCTGAACACCTTAGGCAGACATTCTCTTTTGCCAACCAGAAGTCATGAAAGCAAAGGTATAAATCAGGAGGAGGAGACTGGGCACTTGACTGTCTGCAGGCGCTAATCTTCAGAGCCCATTAAGGTAAATAAAGGCCCCTTCTGTTCTCTTATGGACTTGGAGAGAAAATTCAGCAACAGTTGGGGACTTTCTCTGAAGCAACAAGAAGCCAGCTATTCATCAGAATATGAAGTGTTGGAAAGCCGTAGATGGCACTATCCTGCAGTAGCAGGTGCAGGGACTGACGTAAGACCAAGTAAAGGAAGATGGAAGAGGTGAGAAAAACATCAGCCTGTGAGCAGCAGAACAGCTCATGGTGTAGGCTGGTGGAGCAGGACATGCTGAACAGATTCTCTGCTGTCCTCCCTGCACTCCAGTATCAATATTTTTGGAGGGAAACTGCTTCTTGAGAAAACCAACTAGAGAGAACTGAGTGCAAAAGCAGTACAGTTATGTGGTTACAGGTTGTGTGAAGGCAACCAGAAGACAGGTTTTCAGCTCAGATATTCCAATTTGGTCCTGCTTTGGCAAACAGCAGAAATTTGTGATTTAAGCTGAACAGTAAAAACTGCACTCTGACGTTTTTCTCTTGGCAAAGTTCTAAATGGAGTCTTACAGCTTCTTCTTACAGCATATGGCTACTGGACCTCACATCTTGCCTGGCCATATTTCTTGCTGTCCCTGGCTCTTCAGAGCTAGGAAAGAGTCTCTGTCCTCTACCTGAGTGTCATGGGTAGAAATATCAATGTGCAGGTTCATGATTTCAAATGGGAAGCCCCAAACAGGAATCATTAAACTGTCAAACCAGGCACTCTACGAGGTACCTAATGTTTGTCTTTGGCAATCACAGGGCAAGGTACCAGTAAGGTATTATGGTTTGAAGCAAGATCTTTGAGTCTTCCCATGCTGCAACACATCTAGAGTCCTGCCAGGTGCTTTTAGAGTAGCCAAGCTGAAAGCAGCTGGCAGTGGCTGCAGCAGCAGCAGCACAGGGTCACCTCTTGGAGTGGACTTTGGTGAGTAAAGTCAGTAGAGGTCATTTAAAGTTTAGCCCAGCTATGTCTGTAGGACCTGTAGCAATTTTAAAGTGTTAACTGAGCATATGTCTGGAGCTAGTCCACACTGCATTATGTAATTAAAACTTCAAAATCCATGTCCAAACAAAAGCTGATTTTTTTTTTTCCTGTGATGGGTGAAGGCGCTGTGATTCCCATCAGTGTCCAGGGGATTTGCTTGGTTGTGTTAAGGCCTGAAAGCACTGGAATAGACTCCCCAGAGAGGTTGTGGAGTCTCCTCTGGAGACTTTCAAGACCTGGCTGGATGCATTTCTGAGTGATCTGCTCTAGTTTTGTCCTGCTCTGGCAGGGGGGTTGGACTCTATAATCTTTGGAAGTCCCTTCCAACCCCTAACATTCTGTGATTCTGTGAAATGTTCATACATTGTTTCCTTGATCATGTCTCTGTTGTCTCCTTTGATCATGACACCTATGCAAACAGCAACCGGGGAGAAGCCCACAGACTCTCACTCCATGGTTCTACATGGTTCCTCATGTCATAAAGCAGTTGGTTTTTTATTACACTAACCATGAGCATCAACATATACAAAAGCACTCATTTTTAATTTGACAGCTCTTTCCAAATAAGTGTTCATGGGAAAAGGCCTAGTTCGCTCTGTGGGGTCAACTGCAACACTGGCCTTTTGGGAAACCATTTAACTTCTGGACCTTTGCGCAGCTGCTCTTCTGCAAGTGCTGGTCTTGCTGTGCAGGAACCCCGTTGTCCCCTTTTGCAGTCATGATGTTTCATGGTGGAATTTGCTCCAGGCTTTGTGGAACCCTTCTTAGGGCCATGAGTCTCCTACCTGAGCATATGGCTTCCTTCCTCTCTTCTCATTTCAAATGCAGGAACAAGTCTGCAAACTTTTCAGGCTACCCAGACCTGTTGAAAGGCAGAGGAAGCACAGCGGTCCAGGGTGCTTCACAAGCACACACCGTTCCCCAGGATGTTGAGGGGAGTTATTTGGGTGAAAGGAGGAAGGATAGAGCCCTCGCACCTTCTTTTCTCTCACACCCACACACCTGCTCATGTGCATAAGGACGAAGCTCTGATCCCATGCCTGTGGCTACCCTGCTTCCTCTTGAATCACACCACCCACAAAGTAAGCAGGCTTTAAAACTTGGCATTAAGTAAAACAGAAGTAGATTTTCCTGATGGTAAATTAATCTGCCAAGGCAAACCCGTCCCTTATAACATGAAACTTTAACAAGCATTGAGATGCCCTAATTTGAACAAGGAAAAGTTTGCAGAGAACAGGAACCCCACTTCTGACTTGGAGATAAGGTTATATACCTCTCTGCCTGCGAGCCCACGGGTATTAAAAGAAAAACCACAAAACAAAACAGAATGTCTTTATATATTTAAATGAATTAAAATGAACCTGCTCTAGATGAAACATTCAATTCAGTTCCTTAACTGAGTTCCGAAAGGGTGAGTCCCACTACAAAAGAAACTTATTAAAGAATAATGAAGACTGTCAAAAACCATATGCTTAAAAGCTAGTAAATAACAAAGTAAGGCTTTTAGTCATCTTGACTGGACAAGGTGAGGTCAGAAAGAAACAACAACACATCCAGCACCATGGCAATGGGCTTTTCATGCTTCTTTTCTTCAGCAATTGCTTTTTTAGAAAGAAGTCTTGCTTTTCTTTGATCATACACTCTCTTCTGTTAATCACTGTCTTTACCCTGACCCTCTAATATAGGAATTCTCTTTTGTGCAATATTTTTACTTGAAGTGGTATGTTTCTTTTTTTCTTTCATTTTTTAACTGAAGCTATATTTCTCACTTGGAAGCACAGACAACAGACTGAAAGAATAACATATACCTCTGTACCTCTGCACTCTGCACTGGTGGGGCCACACTTCAAATACTGGGTTCAGTTCTGGGCCCCTGACTGCAAGGACATTTGGTGCTGGAGTGTGTCCAAAGGAGGGCAACAAAGCTGGTGAAGGGTCTAGAGAACAAGTCTGGTGAGGAGCAGCTGAAGGACCTGGGGTTGCTCAGCCTGGAGAAAAGGAGGCTCAGGGGAGACCTTATCTCTCCGTACAACTCCCTGAAAGGAAGCTGAAGTGAGGTCAGTCTCGTCTCCCAGGTAACAAGGAATAGGACAAGAGGAAAAGGCCTCAAATTTCATTAGGGGAGGTTTAGGTTGGATATTAGGAAAATTTCGTCTTCAAAAGGGTTGTGAAGCCCTGGACCAGGCTGCCCAGGGAAGTGGTCGAGTCACCGTCTCTGGAGGTATTTAAAAGACATGTAGATGTGACGTTGAAGGACATGGTTTAGTGATGACCTGGCAGTGCTGGGTTAACGACTGGACTTGATCTTAAAGGTGTCTCCCTACCAAGATGATTCTATGATTCTATATTTTAAGCCACCAGTGAAATGGGGTTTTTTTCAAACTACATATTGGATGGATCCTGGGGCCGTCGTTATGTTCTTGACATTCATTTGTACCAAACTAGTTAATAAGTCAGATCCTATGTCATGTTAAACATTTTTTCCTTGTTTATTTTCCCTGTATTAATAGCTATATTGTAATTGTACACAATGCCCTGAGCAAAATTTAATTCACTGGCACTGATTTACAACTGCAGAACATGTTCTGATGGGGATAGCTGTTGAAGAAAAATCACTTTAAAAGTGTATGCAGGCGTTAAGAACTGATCAGCTGACATCTAGGTTTTGCTGTGTGGGAACAAAGTAATTGTTAATTATTTTACTTTTGTTGTTGCTGTTCATTCCTTAGCATATTTTCTTTTCTCCTTTATAAGTAGGCAAATGATCAATGGTGATCAGGTGCTGTTTCATCTTAAATACTGTTTGACAGCCTCAGGGCTAACAGAAATCTCACTGCAAAATGCTCATAAACTTATGGTGACAAGAGCAGAGGATTGGAGTACTGTGCTCAGTCATGTAAGAATGCATCTGAAATTTAACTTAGAAGCCAATATTATCTGAACAATCAACATGGCATATGTAACACTTCTTAAAGGAAAACAAATCATTCTCCAATGTGACCTTGGTGTGTAAACAAGATGTAATTAATGAAAGCATTGGTGTAATTTCAGGGAACGTGAGTTTCCCCCTCCAAGATCTTAGTCATAAAAATCAAAGTATATCTTGTTATTTTTGATGCCATTAATATTAAAAAAGAAAAAGTCTCAAGTTACAGAGCTGATATTTGACGGCCAGAGGACACTGGGGGGAGTACAAAAGTGCGTTGTTAATAAAAGGTAACCCTAATTCCTGTCCCTAGGAATAACATGTTGATGAGGTTCTGCAGCTTGTAACATCTATTGCTACTCCTCTCTTTTTCCAACCATTTCACAGCAGCCAAGCAATAATAAAATATTGTTATCCTTACCTTGGTATCCTGTCTCTAAACTAGTAAACAGAATGCATCCTTCATAAGAAGCTATTCTAAAACTAAAAAAGTTTTAGTTTACTCCAATAACTGAAGATTTCTGATAGAAGCCTCATTCATAATGAAATATCATCAGTCATATGTAATTTCTGTATCAGTAGTGAGTTACATAATTGTTTTGAAACTATACATCATTCATTATATATGAATAATTATATAACTGACAAAACACATCACATAAGTCATTTCAATAAAAGGGACCAACCCAGTTTGGGCCCTAATTTTTGTGAGGTACTTGTTTCCAAGATATAAACTATATTTTAAAATAACCAAGTGAAATTATTAAATGCTGTATAAAGCTGATGTAATGTTGCATACTTAGGGCACCAGAAGTGTTTTCTTTCCAACTGTCTTACCTTAAAAGCTTGTGAAACAGCCTCCCATGAAAAAAATCGTTAGAAAAAGGGGAAAAAAAGAAAAAAGGCTAAGGGTGGGAGAGAGGGAATGGTAAAGAAGTGGAAGGAAGGAAGGAAGGAAGGAAGGAAGGAAGGAAGGAAGGAAGGAAGGAAGGAAGGAGGACACCCCTGCACAAAACTTGTGCCTCAGTACCTAGAAAAGTATTTCAGTTGTACCTTTATTGTCAGACAAGGATTCCTAAGTTTTATTGTACATAATTATCTCTTCCAGCAAATTTAAGTCTCAAAAGTAATTGTTAAGCATTGCAGGTAACATTGACAAGCAAGTGCAGTGATCTGTAGCATCTGCTTAGTCCGTATCATTTGAAAGTCAAACTGTGCTTGTGAAGAAGGACACTTTTGAAGGTCTCATGCCAACAGTTTAATCTCCCTTTGCTGATGATATAGCATCAGCTACCTTGGCTGCTATTATCTTATTTGTCTCAATTCTTTTCACTGAAAAGATAACAGAAATTTATTCAAATATTGTTTGTTTTACACAAAGATAATCACTTTTTCTAACAAGATTTGTACACTTTATCACTGGACATGACTGAGTCTTGGAAATGAACCTTTAATGGGTTTTGGGATCTTGATTATTTTTTGTTTCAAATCAGAAGAATAGCAAATGTTCTGCAAAACAGAATTCCAAAACAATCTGAAAAAATAGATTCTTTTTTATTTTAATATTCTTTGATTTTATTTACTTAGTATATGGCATCATAGTATTGCATATCATCATTTTTTAGTGTGTTATTTTTAATATAAGTGAGAGCTGTACTCACATTTATTATACTTAAGCATCTTCTCCAGGCTAGATTGTCCTTTTTATCCTATAGTGAAATGGCTGACATTTGGAGAGTAAGTCAAATCATATACAAATTAGGGATTTTACTATCTTTTCAGTAGCCTTTTGCTACATAATTTTATTATTAATAAAAGTACTGTTACTCTAAATTATACGCCAAATAACTTAGCCAGTCTAAGGTGTGTGTTGTAATGAAACCTTTAGTGTCAGACACTTCCATTACAATGCACATGGGTGACACCTTGTTCCTGAAAGGGCAACTCATTTCAATTAAAATTGACTAATGGCTGATTTTAGTTATTTTTTAAATTCTGTGAAATTGAGTCTTTTGCTCTATTTTCATGAGACGTACCATATTCCTACACTGCTGCAGCTATCAGTTCATGCAAAATTGTAAACAAATAAAAATTAAGCCAAGGGCAAACCATGTAGAACACATGCTGACCTGACAGGGCAGTGCACATGTTGATAGAATGATGGTAGCTTTCAAATCTGTGCTTCATCATTCACTTTGTTTACATTTCTGCACAAGCAGCTGGACAACCTTGGCCTTTTCAATGTGATGCACAAGTTAAGACATGCATGTATGAAAAAATATGATGAGCATAAAAAAGAATCAATATAAATGAAATTGCAGATGGTAAAACTATGGAGCAGGTACTTAGGTGTAGCTTAGAGATGAGCAGCAACCATCAAGCAAGGAAGAGCCTTCCTGAAACCTCAAGCCAAACTGGAAGGAAACATTATGCAATTCAGAAACTTTTAAGTGCTTTAGCACTGAGACTTGCTGGCCAAATGCAGAAGGTAGGCATGACAGCAGGCTGTGAAGAAGGCTATTCCTGCCGTATTTATGACTGCAGCTAGAGAGGAAAATATTTTCATGCAGGATTCTCACCTGAGTTTTGCAAACTCAGAGACAAACATCCCAACACAATTCAAAATTGCAGCCTGATGTGTCTGCACAGGTAATAGAGACCTCAGTATCAGAAAGACTCATTGTCTACAACATGGCAAAAGAAGCCACTTTCCATGAGATCTCTCAATAGTCGTTATTTCTTTCTTTTACTGCATGGCTGTAGATCATTTCTGTTGTTCTGTCTCACATTGTTCTCGGTTAGTGGCACTTGCCTGAAATTAGTTTCTAATTGGGATAAATGAACTGCATGTATTCATAAAGCCTGGGCAGTTGTTTTTGGCTTCCAGCAAAAAGCAGTGAACAAGCAGATTCTGGTGGCTGCTGACAGCTGTTTCACATAGGCTTGTGTTATCAGGGCAAACACATGTAAACGATATGAATAAATAACATGCAAATGTTTATAAATCAAATGAATTTAACTTTATCAGATTATCCCCAAGCTAGTTTTAGACCAAATTTAATAGCACTAAATCCCTTAGCAAGTACCACTGAGTAATGCTTCCTATTAAGACAGTGAGAGTATAGCACCTTTTTTTTTTAAACTTTCCACTTGATGTTTACAGTGAAGGAATTTTTAGTTCAAGAGAAAGCAAAGGCAGCAAGTGGTGTGTGCCAACCATCCTGGGTATATACTCATGGAAGCAGTTCACCACCCCATCCCGCCAGCAAGCTCATCAGACCCAATCCATACAGTTACATTCCTGTGTTCTAGCTTTTTTTTTGTCTAGAAAATACTGTACAAAGAATGTGAAGTACATAGTGAGTGTTCAGCTGTGGCTCCATTGAACTAGGTACCAAGAATGGACTGGGAAATTGGAGATGGAGTCCTTCACTCATTTTCTTTTTTCTTTTTTTTTTTTGTTTTGGTTTTTTTGTTTGTTTGTTTTTTGTTTTGTTTTGTTTTAGAAATGCAATGCTAAAGAAACAGTCATCCAGAGTAAGTGATCTTTGTCCTCTGTGTCCTAAACAGAAACCACTGCAAGAAGCAATGAAATGTACTTAGAAAACACTCACGGTCTAAGCTAATGATCCTGTGGCATCTACCTCCACTGAAAGATGGTGAACACTTACCATTCTCTGGGTGTTATCCACTCTTACTCCATCACTTTTCTGTAAAATTACTTAAAACCACTGTGATGAATTTGCAAATTATAACATTCTTTTTAGACCTTGTATTTATACTGTGACAACTTCAACTGAGCTCTAAGCTGGCAATATATACTGTTGTTGCATAGCAATAGTCTTATTTAACTAGACAGTTTACTTAACAATTTCCACTTTCTGCTGGGGTCTGCTTTTGTCTCCATTTTATTTATGTCAAACTCCTAGTTGCCCTTTAATATGTTAAATTGCCATTTTATTGCTTCTGCTAAATATGTTTTTCTCCCTAATCCTATAGTGGCTAAATTAATCTCTACAGTTAATACCATTGATTCAATTACACTCTGAATGAGTACTGTATATTGAATTCTAGCCTTCTTTTTTTGTTTAATATACATGGGAAATAACCACATAGGAATTAGATGTAAATCAGGAACTAAAATATTAGAGATGTGTAAATATTTTTACCTCCAAAAGCCCTTGGAGATTCACTGAAGATGTATGCTTGTAGCAGAATTGAGTTACAGTGAGATTCAAAGCTGAATCTAAAACAAGCCTGAGTTTAAATTGAAATCAACAAAACTTCCTTTAAGTCTTTAATATAAAAATATTGCATGGTCACTTGATTATTTTTTTTTGCTAAAGATTTTGGATTCTGGTAGTTGGAAGTCATTACAGTCCTTGTTTCCTTTGCATATTAAAAATATGTTTCAACTCTAGCTAACATTTCATGGCTTTTGCTCTTTTCTTATTTGACTTCACCTCCTAAATTTCAGAATTTACTGTAAAATAGCCTCTCTTGGTCTAAAAGACCAAGCTGCCTTTTAACTTTTTACTTGACCAACAGAACAGGCTCTTCTTTCTAGATCTGAAATCAATCCAGCATGATGTCTGTTCACATAACATCTTGCCTATGGAATGGAGACTGATTTGTTCTCTGCCTCCTATGCAGTTAGGAGGAATGCAGATTTTAATGTGCTGTGCTTTTCTCACCTTTCTTCTTTTGTCCTTTTTTTCCCCTGTTTTCTTGCTTTCCGCTTTTACAAAATTCTGATTACACCTGTTTTGAGAATAATGATATTATTGGTTGTTCATTCTGAGAGGGCTTTTTCTTGGCAGAAGTACAGTTTGGTGCTTAAATGACTTTGGGAGGTAATCGCTTCTTCCCCACTGGGCCTTAGATTTGGAACAATGTATTTTTTGGGAAAAAGATCTGGCAGATTAAATTAGTTTCCTTCTTTCTCTGGAGTATTGTCAAGGTACATTTACCTGTGATAAAATTACCAAATGAAACTCTTTAAAAAGAAAATCCTCTAGAGTAAAATTTCTTCCTTCCTGTTTGGCTTCCTAAAGGTTATGCACAGTTACATGTTCATTTATGTGCTCAGAGACTAAAAGAGAAATATTTATAATCTTCACTCCTGGAGAAATGACTATAAATAAATGATCCCTCTCTGAGTTATCTTCATTTGACAATTTTTTACTGAGGACATCTTAGTAGATATCAAGAAAAACAGGTCTTGGGAGAAGGGTGGTACACTCTCCAACTCATCATTAGATAAAAGTTAGATAATTATTGTTTTCATGTAAGGAACTCATTTGTTGGCCACGTACACAGATACAATTTTTGCATCATACCACAGTGTATTGATGAGGAGGAGGCAATAGCTGCATTCCTGTGAAGCACCTGTGAGAGAGTTCTGTGTCCAAATCATGTCACAGCGCTTGTACCTGAAGCCCTGAGCCTGCAGTGCAAGTATCAGTGGATCCTGTCTCCTGTTTCTACATTCACTGGTAACAACAATCCTTACCAACAGGCACTTCTGAAAAGTATATGCAATATATTCACCATATTGAAGTCAAAATGCCATTACAGAGACACCAGAACTTTGGGTTACATTGTCATCAGTATCAGCGCACTTACATATACCTCAAAGAGATTTCACTCCGTCTAAAAAGCACCATGTACCAGAGGTAGCAGATGTTTAATGGCTGCACCATTGACAATGTGTTTAACTGTTATTAATATTTATAATTCAGTAATGATAACTATGGCTCCAAAGTGCACTAAATGCACTATCATTATTGCTTTAAGTTAAACCTTTGTCTCAGTTAATTGGCTATGTGTTCCACTTCTATGTAGCCCATATGGCAAAGCCAGGAAATAATAATATTGTTATACTGGAAAAAATGAGTGACTGCTCTCAAGTGACTCTTTGGTCTCCAGACAATTTTTGAACTGGTTTAAGCAATGGTCATGCTAAACTATCATTGCTCAGCCTTAGGGAAAGGGGTAATTAAACCACATTTTGTGAGACTCCTAGAAACAGCAGAAGCCATTGCCCAAGGCAGTGGGTCACACAGCAAGGCCTAATCAAAAGTTTCTGCCTGTGTCCTGAGAGGTTGACTGGTTTTAACGGCAGGGATATAAGGCTGGACTTATATAGACAGGTATTGCAGCAGAATAAGTGGGTATAAAGCCATCAGAGCCATGGGCATGGCCAGAGAAAATGGAGAAAACATGGCTTCGTCATGGAGTTCAGCAGAAAGAAAGGCTGGGGATTTCTTAGCAGCAGTTAGCGAGCTCCAGGAAAGACAATGTGATGTGTTGTCTTTCAAAATAAAGAGGATACACCAGTGAACTCACTCAAGAAGTTTTCCTTCCCTTTCTCCTTGAAAGAGAAAACAAGGCTACTGGCATTTGCCTAAGTGGTTGTGCCAAAAGGGGTAACAAGCATGCAACTTAGAATTTATACAATCCTTTTAAATGATAGCCTTAAACCAATCAACAGCTTATGACACTACTACTGTACTTCATACTTAGGTATAAATTGATTTTTTTTAATGTTTGTATATTTAACTAGGCTTCATGCCTTTCTTTTATAAAATTAGAGAAAATATTTTTCTACCACAAGGTTGGATCTAACCAAAGGCAAATGAGGACCCAAGTATTGGATGAGGGATTAGAAACAGCAGATTGCAGTTTTGCTTATATCTATATTACATATGCGACATCCAGTTATACTTAGCATAGACAGACACTTTCACTCACCTCCTGAGGATCTCAAGAAAGGAAACTGTTTGCTCAAGCTATCCATGGCAGTTTTCCTTACCAAGGTCTTCTCCTCCCCCCTGAAAATCTTTCCAGATGTGCACTGGACCTAGCCATCACTTGATGTTCCAAAGCCTATTTCCACATCTGTTACATTTGTGGGCTGGACTTCACATGCCTTACTTCACTGGAACTTTTGCTGTTGGCCTCATTCTGCATAAAGATGAATGCTAGCTGTTAATGCTGTAATAAAGAGATAAAAAAACCCAAAAGAACCACATTAGGAAATAGGTTAGATGGTACCTGCTTCCTGCAGGTCTGACTGGTTGATCCCCAGATGGACTCAGAGGGCTTATAAGCCCAAGTCCCTTCATGTCTTTGCCCAGTCTGCTTTTGTCCAAGCCCTCATGTATGTGCATGAGGTTGCTGGAGACAATGATGCAGAGTGATGCACGAGATATGGAGGGACAGTCCCTACCTGTGCTGCATTTGGCTGACTAGCCAAAACATCTTCCTGGCCACTGGATCAAAGTATTAAGTATATTGACATTCTGGATCAGAACCACAGAGAATTGTTAGATAACTAACTAACCATCACTGTTTTTTCTTTTTAACTAACTTTTCTCCTTCAAAACAAATACTGGTAACATTAATAATCAATTAGTCTCACTGCGCCAGGGTGTATTTATAAATATGTGACAAATATGTCTAAAGATGTACAGAAGAAATGAACAGCAACCCAGACATTTTTAATATTTTAATTACAAAAAATAGCACATTAAAAGCAAAACACAAAACACAGGAAGTTTAAAAGAAATTAAGAAATTAGAAACAGCATTAAACCAGGTTGTTAGTTGAAAATCTTCTTTCACAAAGCTCCTGAAATCTGGAACTGTTTTCTTCTACTTTATCAAATCTCAATTTTAAACACGTTCCCTGTCTCTACTTATTTCTTCTATTCCTTTTTCATATATATGAAGATGTTGCATCCTGTATTGGTTGAAAAGCATCATGTATTAGGTTCATACATCCATACTTTAACAATAAATTTAGAATATTGGTGGAAAATAATAATGAATCACATCTACACATACATAAATGTAGAAACATGCACTTGTGCCAGTATGTTTGACATTTCTTTACCCACAGAAGTCCTGATTCTTGAATGTTATGCTAATAAAATAGAGTATAATTGCTGATATTTCTGATGTATATTGCCCATAGTTCCAGGATCTTCTGGAAGCTGCCAGGTAGTCCTAAAAGTTACATGAATTATGTATTTCTTGTATGAAATTTCAGATGATCCAATATTTGTTATACCCTATTTGTTATTCATCATTTGCCATTCATTATACTTGTGTTTATAAGTTTCAGTTACTCAATCAGGGAGCGCAGACAATAGTAAGTGATTTGGTTGACCAGTCAAACACTTCAAATAGTGAATAGATGACACTAACAATTTGAGAACAAAAAAAACCAGGCTGAAATCTGTTCACATAAAACTGTTCAGTGAATACTTGCAAATAACAAATGTGTTTGTAGAAATCAGGATTGTTTCCAGAATGATTCATGAACTGCAAAATGGCCAAATTAGCAACAAACACTGTTTGCAGTGGATAATTCAATCAGTCATAGATAAAAGAGAATTCAGCAGAATCTGTGGTACTCCTCTCAGGAAATATCGAGTAGTGTTTTCTTTCTCTGCTCCACTATCAATGCTGACTGGAAAACGTGCTCTTTTCTTGCAAACTTCAGTTTGTATCAGTTGTTAAGCAATGCTTTGAATCTTAACAGCATTTTGCAAACCACTGTCCTGCCTTTCTTGAGTCCACAGATATTTTTTAGCCACATTGACTGGCAACAAACTGAGGCATGACTATATTTATTAAACCTGAAAATCCATGCCTATTTAAGTACTTAAATAATTAATCAATTTTGATACTTAACTTTAGAAAGCTGATATAACAGGACTGCCCCAGAAAGAAGGTGTTGGGACTGGATCCTCTCCCCTTTCAGTGTTTTTAGGTTATCTGTGAAAGCCACAAAAAGACCACAGAAGTGTGTGACTGCCCATTGTCTATTCAGGTAATCAAATCTGAATACTGATATAACCAGGATCCAGTGGGATCACTGATGGTTGAGCTGTATTGCATAGATACAAATTATTGTATAGATTCTGTAACTCTTTTTAAATAATATTCTACCACTGGGAGATGGATTGACCTTGCCTAACTTTAGCCATGCCAAGGGCTACTCTACTTAGTCATCTAGGTTCCTTCAATGGAAAGAGGTAAAATTAATCTAGTCTAAGTCAACTGGTACAGGAGAGATGACTGACAGTGGTAGGAGACTGGCTGATGAGCCTTTAGCAGACACATAATGGAGTATTTATAGAGTGGTGTTAGAAATTCCCGTATCGCATGTGGCCTTCAGAGGTCTCTACAGAAAGCTCTGGGTGTCTTCTTAGTCTTGTACCATACCTGTACTGGTGTCCTGCATTGCATAAAATTGCATAAAAATGTACTAGATATCTCTGTACAAGCAAGTGAATTACTTCAATTTTTACATTGTATAGAAAACATTTTACCAATGTTATTAATTAACTGCTTTTGAATGTCTGATTTTACCTGTGCTTTGGTGAGATGCTTAATACTTCTCAGATATCATGTTCTAGATTTCCCCTATTTTTTATATAAAACCCACAGTACCTACTAGGAAACATTAGAGATTGTATTTAGCTCTTATGTACTATAACAAATATCCCAGAATAATATGGAAAAATCACGTAGTTTCAGAGTATGACATGGTGATTTTCCTCTTTTACTTTAATGACATTCACACGCTTGCCTATGTATGTGTGTGCACCACCTGGTTCACAAAGCCCAGGAACAGAATCTGGCAGGAAAGTCAGGAGAAAACATTTGCAGCCTGCACAAGAGCTGTGAATCAAATGCATGGTCCCACACAGGCTCCCTGCCTGCTTTGTCCTCTTTGGAGTGCAGGAAAGAAAAGGCTGTGAGACTACTTGTCTCCCATCTGACCACAGCTTTTGGGACATACAAGTTATGGGAGACACTCAATTTACTTCTTACTCCTTCTCTCTCATCTGCTTTTCTACATATATTGAGTGTTCTTGGTTTCCTTGCCATGCAAAGTGGGGAAAAGTGTCACAGTGAGATGATTGATTGAATATTTGTCAATTTATTCATATATTGTGTCCAGTTCTTCCATTTTCTCATAAACTACTTCATCATCACTTTTATATATGTCATCGAGCTGCAAAAGTTTATTAATTGTGCTTCTTCCTAAACCATAAGAATGGGTTTTTTTTCTGATACCCACAGTTTAGATACATATGATTAGAAGAAAAATCTGTTGTATATTTCTAAATGTTCTCTTTGATGTATATAACTATGTTTGTTAAGTAACAAACCCTTGAAAATAGAAGGCAACAGAATGAAGTACATCAGGACAATACTGAAAAATTGTTCATTTTAGCTTACAGCACTTGTCACAATGAAGTCTTATCCTAAAATACACTTTTACATTTGTTAATGTATTATTTTAATCCTAGAAGGCTTTGATATTCAGTCCTAGAAATAGGAATAAATTTGTCAATGATTTGCTCACCTACTTTATTGTTTGTTTTCTTTTTTTTTTTAATATATCTGTGATCTATATCCTAGCCATGGAGCTATCTTTTTTTTTCTCTCTCTTTTATTTTAACAGGAACATGTTGCTGTTTTACAAGCCTTAGAGGATTTTTTTTTTTCCAGATTAATTAAAAAAGGCTTACCAGCCTTGTACTAGGAAAAAAACAGATGGAGTGACTCTGTAAGTAGAGTCATTCATTTACATCAGAGCTTGAAGTGAGTGGGGCTACTCAAGTGCGTCAAGTTACATAAGTAAAGCACAGTTTGGACAGTAAACCAGACTACTACAGCTAATCAAATGTTAATACTGGGAGTCCAAGAATGACCTTAGGTTACCGAATCTGGCAAAATGCTTTTATCCACCTTGAGTTGAAAAGTGCCACAGAGGAAAGCTTGAATGTTCACTGGAGAAACTCTTTAAAATAGAAACATCATAATGTCTGAGACACAGAGCTTCACAGAATGCAAAGAGGTCACAGCGTGGTCATCTCCTTGAGGAAATGTGAGTAATATAAAAATTTTCTGCCCTCTGACTTGACTGCATGGGTGGCTGAGCTATTTTACCACTCAGGAAGTCTTGAACAGCAAAAATGCTGATCAGAGGACAAAAATTGCAGTACTGTTTTCCTTCCCCATTCAGTTTCTTTCACGTTTATTTTGATATTGGGGGTTTTAAATTGCATGGAATGATTTGGCTGATTATTTTTCCCAAAATGTCCTGGAAAGAAAATCCAGTAAGACTTGTGAAAGAGAAAAGTTTTCTGTTGCAAAAAAAGGGGAAAAAAAAAAAAAAAAAAAGTATGCTAAGGAAGCAGAAGGTAAATTAAATTTTAGAGAAAGGAAAGAAAATAGAAAATGGGATAGCTCAGCCATATGTAGGAAGACATGAGTGTTCACACATGGACATTCTTTGTCAGTGTAAAAGTACAACTGAAATACATGCAAACAGATCAACTCACACAGGCATTCGTACAGTCATACAGGGATACTAGGACAGGCACACGTTTTTGCATTCCTTGTTCATCATATGAAATTATATATAATCTGGCACACACCGTATCATATTCATTTTCAATGATCTGATTAGAAAACTTTGGGGCTAACATCATTGTTTTTTAATCCTTTCCACAGCTTATTTCTACCAAAATAGAGTGTTTCTGAAAATAATGCAGAGAGTCTTGCTGAGTAGTTGGAGGTGGTGTATTTCCCGAAAGCAATCGTATTTGCTTTTAGTCAGAGAGCTTTTTTCATCTCAATACATTCCCAAAGTTATCACACAGTTTCTTGAAGTATGAAACTCTTTATAGACATGTTTAAGAACGAAGTCAAAAACTTAGAAGTGATAAATTCATGAAGAGCTCAACAAAACACAGCTATAGATGAACTCTAACACCTAATTATCTTCTGGCTCCTATTCACACATTTGTGTATGGTAAAGGCAGGGTATGGAAAAAACTTGCTGAACTGGTTCCTTGGTTAGGCTTCTTTCCGATTATCCCTGCACAGGTTATATCTTGCCATAAAGATAAGATTTTGGGGATAAGGACTATCTCTTGACTCCATATTTGTATTATAGCCAGCACAGTGACTGCAAAACGCAGTAAAAGGGAAAATTCCTGCTCATAAGGCCATAGTTAGATGAATGCAAAACCAGCTGTTCTGCCTTTGGCAGACAGTTCATTAGCTTGTGTCCATCAGTATCCACAGGTAAAAATCCAAGGAAGAGCAAGCATCTATAATGCTTTGCATATTCAGATTGAAACTACTTTCAGCTCAAGGATTTCCTCATCTTTATGAGATTTTCTTATTTAGTAATCTCCAGAGGGTGATTCTTGCAAGTATTTGTCCAGCTGCCTATTGATATTGTGCCAATCTTGTGCACAACACCCTCTGGCAAGCTGTCCCACACGTCCATTGCCTGCCCCATGGAGAACTGTCCTCTTCATTTTGTTCTGAACCTCGTCCTCATGCATGCACATAATGGCCCCAGTTCTCATTTTTGGCAAAGAAAGTGAGCTGTCAATCTTCATGTCACCCATAATTACTCTGAGCTCTATCAAATCCTCCCCAAGTTTCTTGTCCAAACCAAGGAGCTCCACTCTATGCGGTTGCTGTTTGTGCAGAAACCACTTCAGAAAAAAAAGGATCATCCTTGTTGCCCTTCTTTGGACCTTTTCAAATCCTAATACACCTCAGAGACCTTTTTATAAGTAGAGCTGGGACTGCTTTTCCTTATGTGCATCACTTTACATATATCTACATTGCATTTCATCTATCATTTTATTGCCCAGTCACTCAGTCTTTCTAATACTTCACAGTCTGCCCTTGTCCTACAAGTCTGAATAACTTTGTATCATCAGCATATTTTTTTACCTTACTGCCTACTTTCTTTTTTAGGTCATTTTTGACATTTGTCTCTGAGGCAGTGATGGTTTAACTAGCTTGTATGTGCTGCACACCCTCAGCATGGCTGGAGTACCTATCCATGACCTGGACTTGGGTGACACAGTGACCTGGATCAAGAAAGAGACCTGTAAATTTTTCTGAGCTATTTTTAAACAGGGAGGCAGGAAGGCAACAAGCTGATACTACTGTCGAACATGGAAGCTTATTCTTCCTCCGTCCCTATGGTGAGGTGAATGAGCAAGCTTAACCTAGAAATCATTGAGTTAGACTGACACACATTTAAACCTTGGTGGCCCCTGTCTTGTCCCAGCTGAGAAACAAGATAAAGGATAAGGAAAAGAAGCACAAGTACGTGAATTTTCACCTTCTGTGTGGTGATTTTTTGTGGATTTGTTAAGTCTTTTTGTATGCTAATGGTGAGAGATTAGATAGAATAGCTTATAGAAGAGGAGAGAGTAGGAGTTGTTAAAGAGGAGGGAAGTAAAGAGAAGGAAGGTTGAGAGAGGAAAATACAACGAACATTCTAGGAAGACGTTCTAATCTACAAAACCCTATCATGTTGCTTTATCTTTATTCTGTCTTCACCAATGTGTGCCTGAGAACATATCCCATTGGACTGAGACACTTTGGAAACTTTTTTCCATTTAGTTGTGGCAGCTGCCAAAGAATCCATTCATCCATCAGGGGAAACCTTAGGAGCACCATGGAAGTTGCTTCATCAGCATTCTTGCTGAAGTGTATGAAGCATCCCACCTAAGTGAATCATAAGAGATTTCATCTTTAAAAAAAAGGCAAGAGACTACCCGGGCTCTGTAAAAATATTAATCCAGGGAGATGGAAGAAGTACAGATCAAAATTAATATGGGTGTCTAAACTTTAGGCATCTTAACATAGACACCCAAACTCTTCACTGTAATCTCCCTTTAGCCAGATAAAATGGGTATTTTTAGGAAGCACGTCTTTGGCATGTCTACATTAGAATGGTTTGCAATGGCCATATTGATTACATCACCACTGACTGTAAAAAGCTCAGGACAGTTATTTCAGAAGTAGGCATATTCTGATGTTCTAAACCCACCTTATTTCTTTCCACTTTGTTTGTGTCTAGAAAAAGTGAAATAATTTATAATTATGATAGCCTAAGCACTGATACTAAAGTTTAACCCCATGATGCTCCAAGCTTTGAAAAACAAAAATCTACTTCAATAAGTCTACAACAACTTCAGTGGCAGCTGTTTGCCCACAGCTACTCTCTTGTAGCAGTACAGAGAGTAGCAGAGTCATTTGAAAACAGTGACCAAAGGTGTTTAGCAATAAAGAAAAAAATAGGTTATTCTCTTTTCATTTCCTTCCCTTATGCAAAATCAATAAGTGAAAGCTTTAGGAAGTTATGAACTACTGAAAAGAAAGGACTGGAATAGAAAACATTATACAAAATTAATTATAGTGATCATTGTTGCCATGATTGTGATTTACAACCCCTATCTCTCCTTGCAGTAAGAAAGACATAAAACAGGATGTGAAATTAGTTGGAAAGCGATACTTTTTCTCTGTATGTTTTCCTGAGTACTAGACTTCTAAAAATTCTCTGACTGTGACCAGTTGCCTCCTGTGTCGCAACCACATTGTGGGTAGTTCTGTGTCCCATTGTGAAAAGCATTAGATAACACAGAAATTGTGTTATCTCTTTTTCATATATTTAATATATTTCACATTTTCACAATTGGAATATCTAAGGTTAGCTAGCTTTCTCTAAGGCGAGCAAAGGAAGCAGAATAGGATGCTGAAAAGTGGGACAACCTTAAAGCAGCGGGACATCTGGCTGCCCTGTACGAGACGGAATCGAGCAGCTGCTGAACTGTCACAGGAATGCTCCACAAAGGCGTACAGGAATTGCCATTCCAGATCAAACTAATGGTACCAGTACCAGATGCTTCAGAGGAAGATGTAAAACTTCCATAATAGGCAATTATGCAACAACATGTTGGTGAGGGAATTTTCCCCTTGAAGTCTCAGACATTTAGTCTATGATTTATATCCTAAAGAATGTGGACTGATTTATGTCCTGAAGAAACCACAGTTATCCTTATAATTCATATAATGGCTAATCCTTTCTTTTGAAATATCTACATTCTTTTTCTACATGTTGTGGTAGTTGTGTATTATTAGGAACGAAATATGAAGAAATGCTGTAACCACCTAAACTCAAGGAAGAACATAGAGGGAAAATTCAGTGATGCAGATTAGACTATGGCCAAGAGGCCAGGAATAATGTCAAAAAAAAAAGTGACACACATGTTTTTCTCTTATTTTAACCACATGATAGCATTAAGAATGGCAGAAGTATAGCTAACAAAGCACGGGTTGGAGCATCCAGGTCTGAGACTGTGAAGGTGGGTGTAGGTGGGATTGAGTGCTGCCAGTTGGCCAGATGAGGGCCCCTTTCCAACCCTGTGTCAGAGCTGCTAACAGACTCACCACCACTGAGGAGAAGCACCAACAAAGAGGGTCTCATATACAGTCTCATTAAATGACCATTATTCATTAAAATATATATAGAATTCTATTATTCTATTATTAAAATACACCCTTAAATCTCATTCTTTTCAGAGATGGAGATTCCATACTCTCATCACATGGCACACAGCCTGGTATTACCTTTCGGCAGCTTGTAGTCCGAATCTTGACCAAGCCACTGAGCCGCTTCTGTGAGCTGTTAAATGATAGACTAAGCCAGTAGAGCTGTGTCATTGAGACAGCTTCTCTAAAGAGGGCATTAAATCCCCATTGGTCAGGGTTGCTACAGTAGACTGAGCAATTTTTTTCTCTCTCAGAGAATGAACATGCACTCTAAACTATTTATGTTAAGAAAATGCATGCCAGGATCTGAATGTTTGCTAGGGGTATGACATGACAAGCACACATGGTACAGCTGTGTACATCCTGCTGCTGCCAGAGACTGTATTTCATTTTGAACTACTTAAAGAAGTAGTTTAAATTTTATGGAAACCCACAAAGTGCACCAGTATATAAACACATTCTCATCTTAGAGAGGGGTTTTGGTCTATGCTACCACCTTTGAGCAAGAACAAAATGGTACAGATACAAAAGACATATATCCAATTAAACATAAGCAGACTGAATAGTTAAGTCACACAAGTGTTCCTCAGATTCTAAAACTGTGAGGAACCACTGTGCTAATCTAATCTGATATTTCTTAAAGATGTCCTGTTCTGAGCTACAGATTTCCAGGGACAGACGTTTCACCACAATCCTTGCTAAATTGTTCCAGGGTTTAATCATTTTCTTTACATAACTAATGCCTCTAAATCTGATTTTTTTCCTGCTTAAGTGTCCATCTACTGCATCTTGCTATGTCTTTGTCTGCTGAACTGAAGAACTCCTAGTTGTCAAATGTATTTTTTCCATGGAGATACTTATAAACTGATTATGTCATGTCTCAACCTTTCCTTTGATAAACTAGAGATTGAACTCATAGAGTTTACAATCCTTGTTTTCTTGTCCTTTCACCATTCCTGTTCTTCTCCCCCAGATTGCCTCTCTCCCCTCCCCAGTTTGCAAAAGGTTTTGTAAGATGATGAAGTCCAGAAGTGGACCCACTAGTGTAGCTACAGCAATACAGATACGAAGTATAAAGAAGATACAGCCGCCCAACTCCTCCTCTCTCTTCCAAAGATCAAAATCCATATTTGTTCAGTTATGTTTCACTGTTTACTTTTTGAGACCTACCAGTTAGCCAGTTCTAATAAACATAATGTGTGCTGTGTTGATTTTTAGTCATTACATTTTCTTAAAGAAATATTTTCTGGCCTCTCAGATGACTGCCTGACATAAATCTATGTATATCATATCAATGTTATTTACCTTTATTAACCCAGTTTGTAATCCCATCAGAGAAAGACATCTGGTTGGTTTGACAAGAACTATTTTCATAAACTCATGGTGATTGACATTTAATATATTATGCTCTTTTGGAAGTCACAGTATCCCAATTGATACCATTTCAAAAGGAATTATTTTGCCAGCTGTTGAAAGACTACGTTCTGTCCCTGTGGAAATTCTGGGGGTCATCTTGTATTAAGTTGATTCTAACTTATATTAAACCTATCTCAGACTTTTGTCACATACTATAATGTAACTATCACTGCGAAGAGGCTGCCTTACACAAGCAAAATGACTGGGCTAAGAGTTCAAACACTTCACTACAAATTAAATTAAGCAGGTAGTCATATTTAAGCCTTAGGCTTCCAGAAAATCAATCTTCCCGTGTAAGAAAAACTTATTGATCTACAGCTTACGTGAGTGTTTATTTAAAGAATATGTTACATATATTATGATAACATAGGTCAGTATATAAAAGAATGCATTAAACACAAACCACTTAGATTTCTCCAAAGCCTATGTCCCAGTGATAATTCTATAATAGTAGATAAATAAAATTCCCATCATTTATTATAAAGCACTTTACCCTCAAAACTACACAAGGGCAACAGAAATAATAATCAGTATTCCAGACCTGAACTGCAATGGACAGGAGTGTAATGACATGAAATGTAATCAAAATCCCTGAAGTTCCTGTAGAAAAGGTTTGGATATTGGCAATGTACTTCAGGGTGTGACAAGTTAGACCAAAAGACCAAATTCAAACTAAAGTGCTGGAAAGTTACTACCTAGGGTTTACTGGTATTCTGTAATCTTAAAATTAGGTCAATAAGAGTATTGCACTTTAAAGCACCATAGCATCTAGTCTTTATTTATGCATCCAGGTTTACTGTATACACAAAGCACTGAGATGGATAATCCCGGAAGATGTTCTACCTAAAACAACATGGTCTGCTGAACAGGAGCTTCTTAAAATAGATAGTAAGAAATGACAATGAAAGCGTGAGTTCCATATTCTCCCTCCTTGATTCCCAGGGTCTGCGCCCACATTGCTGCACTGATTTCTCTAGGAAAGCTAGGTAAAAAAAAATGTCTGGGCTTTTTTTATAAACCAGTTGGAGAAGGAAATGCTATTATCCCTCACCCTTATTTTCCAGAATTTCCAGGGGCTGAGGCACTCATCTAGAATATGGGGTTCTGGGATGAATTCCCTTCTCTGAGTAATGAATTTAAGCCCTAGTCTCCCTACTCCCTTAGGCACCATAGTCATTAAAAAGAGCTTTAGGGGGCTTGTGAACGTTTGGTCTTGTTCCAGTATACTGAAGTTCTTCAGCTTTATGTGACCCATTTAAACAATGATTCTAAATCCCAGGGTTTAAATTGTTCACAGGAATGTGTAATAATAAAACATTATCATAAATGAAAGAGTTCTCTAGCCCAACCTCTGTTACTTGGTACTTGCTTTCTCTCTTTCGCAGTGAAAGCTTAAGCTGACCATATATAAAGGCAGAAGAGCCTCAGGATGGTAGACGGAGGATGTCCACACCTTCCCACTCAGGTTAGTGATGAAGAGAGATTTGAGGAGAAAGGAGAGGAAGGATCAAATCCACCTAGACCTAGGAAGAAGATGAACTTCTGTTCCGGATTGTTGTTCTATCCATTGCTGAAAAAAAGTCACTTGCTGCATTGCTGTTTCCTGGCTTTATTAGAGGCAGATCAGCTGCTAGGTTTGCTCTAGAAGGGATTGATCCTTGTACGAGAATCCATGTGACTTAAGGCAATATTTATGCCAGGGACATGTCTTGAACTGTTTTGCAAGTCTGCCTAGAGTGGGAATTTAGGACAACCAGGGAGGATTAATCTCAACAAATTTGAGTTGACTAATGTATAACATGTTTAGTCTAAGTTGTCTAGGTTCACTCTGTCATGAACGTGAATTAAATTAGATGCTGTGAGAGAGCAAGTCACTCCAGCTATCATATAAACAACACACTGCACACATACCTGTTTTGCTTCAGTGACTCTAGAAGGAGGCTAAACTATCCACTCAGCTTAGACACCTCATTTTTAATGGCTCAATTAAGGCAAAATGAACTCTACCCTTGAAATCATAGAAATATTTCAGGTTTAAGAGACAACTACTGAAAGAATTGCAGAGCTAATTTGTGGAGCTGAGTACCTGTGATGACCAATTACATCTAATACTCCTTCTGGTTAAGGCCCAATCTTTTATGGTTGGACTAAAGAAAAATATCTTTTTTACTTCTTTCACAGAAATTCAAATCATCCCTTTGAAATTCACCTCGCAATTCCAGCAGGACATATGAAGTGTGGCTCCTGTGTTCTGTCACACATGGCTTCCCTGCTCTTTTCCCTTTGACTGCATCAGCATAACCCAAAGAAAAAGTTCTTTACAGGGCTTAACTCCACTGATGAGGTGTGTGCCAGACCCAATGTACTTTACTAAGCTCCGGTTTGGTTATTGACACAGTTTACCCAAAGCTGACCAAAGGCATAGGATAAGGTCCAAAACTATCTGTCTGCAAGCAATCAAAATTTCTTTGTAATAAAGAGAGCCACTTATTAACTGAATTTTCTGTATCCTTGTCTTATTTCAGTGATGATCAGATATATATCTGCTCTGACTGCTGGACACTGACTGGTAAATTGATCCCTTTCCTGGCTTGTGACAAGTGACCGCAGAAAGTGACTACACAAATAAGACATATCTGTAATTTCCATTCTCCAGATCTCCTGAGAGCTGAACGAAACCATGATTATTCTTTTTTTTTTTTTTTTTCTGGTGGGAGGGTTATAAAACAGAAATGACCATTTTTGATTTTGTGGAAATTGAGTTTTATATTTAATTAACTATTCTAAGAAAACATTCACAAATAATGCCTATTTCTTTAAATCAAGAGACCATTTTTTGGTTCTCTAATAGTGACAGAGTACGGTCAAGGGTGTCAAAGAGGTAAAACCTGGAGCAGAAAGGAGTCATGTACATATTCCACCGTGCTGTGGAGATTTTTCTAAGATAGTAAAAAAAAATCTGTGTTCTCTGCAGTAGCACTTGTATCATTGCTTTCAATAGTTACAAGATTGTCTAGTAAATACCATATATGCATGGCCAGAGTTAGTGATAAAGGGAAATAAATAAGATAGATTCAATTGTTGGAAAACCTGAGAGATTCTTCCAACACTTCTGTGTTTCTAAGTGTGGTTGCCAAGGCCTATAATTATACATATTAGATTCTTGCACCTGGGTTAATGGTGTAACCAAGTCTGACGGCCAAGCCAAAATTGTCATGTAGCATATACTTGGTTTCAAATCCCTGAATCAAACAGTTTCAAGGACTTTTTTTTTTTGAAAGCTATCCAGGATCCTAGCTTGACCCCCATCAACCTTCCAGTAGGTTATAGCTAAAAAATGAAAAAATGCAGATCTTGAAATGAAATGTACAGAGAACTGATTCAGATGTCATTTTCTGATACTGATGAAATCAGATACAGTACACAGGAAAAGTTTCATCTTCTTTCTTCCACCCCCTGTTTCAATTTTTAAGGAAAGAAAGTCGTGTTTTCCTATCTACAGAAAAAGGCAACTCATTTTCCAACTAAAACAATTATTTTTCTTAAACCAACTCCTCTTTTCCTAAATATTCAACAGGACCAGAGTGTACAGTTCTGAAGTTTAGTCAGCTGTGCAGATTGACTTTTGAAGTGTAAAATAAACCTTTACTTAACAGATGTCAAGGATATGACTTTGTGAGATAATGACAGGTTTTGTAATAGGTTGGTGGTGGTTCTTTCTAAGTGGAATGAATGAAGTTTTGGTGACTACTCTAAAAAAACGACAATATGATTATTAACAATTGATTGGAATCGAGAAAGAACAATCAACAACAAAACTGATTGTACATTTTTGTGTGTTTGGAAGACACAAATTGCTCACTGAATTGCACAGAAGTAAAATCATCTTTAATGGGCACACTCTTCCTTCATTTGGGAGGTGAAATAAAACTGAAATTCAGTGCCCAGGAAGACAGACTTAGACCTAGTCTTGAGGCATCGGCCAAAGCTGACCTCTTCCTTAGGTCCATCTTCCACTACAGGACCTGGATATCCTAATTCCACAGTAATTTGATGACAATTTCAAGAGATGACTCATCCAGTCAAAAACAATTCACTGCTCCACTCATTCACATGACTTCTGCTTTTGGGGAGAGAAAGGAGGATCCACTACAAGAATCTCCGCTTCTACCATCTTCCCAGGAAACAGAGCTGCTCCTGCTGTCAGCACAGTCAACAGCATGAGAAGGACATTAATATCCCTCTAAATATTTCACACAGGGCCAATCCTTTGCTGTGCAAAATGCCAGCAGTGAAGGCTTGGAAAAGTTGATGCACCTGAGGTGAATGGCACTAACTTTCCCTGCTGGCTGAACCCATTGGTATTTGGTATAGATTCCAGCAAACTTTCTCATCCTCCCAAAATAACCCCATGGACTGTCACGGTGCCGTCTGGTTGGCTGCAATTGTTTTGTACTGTCAGCCAGAGGATATCATCCTGAAGTGGAGACAGAAATGTGGGCTTATTGCAGTATGCAAAAAAAAAGATGAGGGACAGTTTTGTCTCTGGTGGTCCCACACACAACTTGCTTGACAGCAATCAGGAGCTGCTCTAGGCAGACCTGAGAGAACTGGTTTTCTCAGGGGCTGGGACCCCATTAGAAAGGAGTACTAACATGGACATGTGTACCGACTCTTTTCTTACTTGCTGGCTTTGTGCCTGAGAGCCAGACCTGCTTCTATATATATCAAAATTTTTGAAGTCCCGTGGGAACAGCTATCCTTTGCCAGTGGAACCACGTGCTGCTTGTCCCCCTGTCAGTGCTATGTTACCAGCTCCCAGCCCTGCCAGCTGACACGCTGCTGAGACCAGCAGTGGCGAGGATGCCCAGCCATCCCCCCTGCCTGCTAGGTCTCACAGGGACCAGTGCTCATCACCTCTCCTGCTTTCTCATCAGTGTCCTTCAGACTGGCCCCTCCAGTACATCTGCTACTCCAGCTCACCTCCATGTCGGCTAATTTTATTTGGAATATTTTTCTTCCTGTAATCTCCTCACTGATTTGTTGAAATGGCGTATTTTCTTTTCTCTCATCTTTTCTTTCTTGTAAATTTCTTGGCTGTTTCTCAGATTCCCATTCCAACCTTCAGGTTCCTATGAATCCTCTGCAGACAGTTTTATAGCTCTCCTCCACACCTTTCCTTCCACCATATCAATACATACTTGACAATCCTCTCCGCTTGGTCGCTCCTGATTTCCTAGTCTACTATATCCCTGAGTATTCTGCACAGGGATGTGAGGAGGAGAGGGATGACATAGAATCACCCAAAACCTTTATACATGAGTACAAATCACAGAACCACAGAAGGGTAGTTGTTGGAAGGGACTTCTGGAGATCATCGAGTCTGATCCCCCTGCCAAAGCAGCTTCCCCTAGAGCAGGTTGCACAAGGACATGTCTTGAAAGTCTCCAGAGAAGGACACTCCACAACGTCTCTGGGCAACCTGTTCCAGTCTCTGTCACCCTCACAGGAAAGAAGTTTTTCCTTATGGTTAGGTGGAGCTTCCTGTGTTCCAGTTTGCATCTGTTACCCCTTGTCCTCTGAAAATGACATTGCAAATCTGAGGTTTGACAGGCCAGATTATTAAAAAGTGACCATTAATATGCATGAATGTTATTTCAAAGCATCTCCTTCCCTCACTCTCTGAATTGTTGTATTTACTTTCCAGCAGAAGCTAATGAAGAAAAATAAAATACTTTTTTCTGAGTAGGGAATTAATGCAGCGGGTCAGCAGTGGCTCTTCTGCAGCCGTCCTCATCTGCAATGAAAATCCATGTAAGTCCCCTGTAAATACACACCCTCAGCTTTTCTTCTAAATGCATGCTATTTACACACCAGCCCATTACAACAGCCCATCTGTCAACCCTCTTTCATTGCCACAGGTGGAGGATGAAAAATTCTTTTGAACAGAGCACTGAGGGTCTTTGGAGGAAAGCTTGTTTGCTGCTGTATAGCTGGGCCTCCCACAGAGCCAAGATCTGCAACCTTCTGGGGCTCCCAGCCATGGCTGGCCTTTAGTCAAACAGGGCCCAGGGCAAGCCAGAATTTCATGCCTTTCCAAAACGCTAATTGATTGGGGATAAACATTAACCTAGAATTTCAGTCCTGCACTCTAGTCTTAAGCATGCCGGGCAGCTGCCCAGCTAACCCACCCCTCAGGCTAACCCTACTTCAAGGGTCTTTGTATAAGACCCAGAAGGTCATGGAAGTTTAGTTCATTTTATGGTACAGACAACTACAAAGCATCTAAGCATTTTTCATTTTTAAGACCCTCTCTTTCAGAAAATGATTGTGAAAATATGGTGGACAGAAGCAGGGCATGTCCCAAGCTCTTGAAATGGACTCTCTGGTTCAGAGATCAGAGCAACGAACCAGCACCTCAGCTCAGACTGCAAACTGAGGCCAAGCAATTACTTAGATCACATACACACTTACAGTGACAGATAATCCACCCGTTCCCTGAACTCTTGAGAGACATCCTGTCCTTCCAAAAATGTCATCACAGGTTCTCAGCAGATCTGGCAAAGAGTCTGTGCAGTTTGAATACCACTGGCCAGAGTCCAACACAGAGCATGTAAGTCCTGGGCTCACTACATCACTAGTGAGGGAATAAAGTTTCTAAGAGGCGGCTAGAAATCAAAGGAAGAATGACAGCCACTCTAAAGCTATTTGCTAAGAGCTGTAAGGTTGCTAGCCTCCCCCTTTTTTTTTTTCCAGAATGATTCCATTACACAATTAAAACAGAAAGAACCCACACTGGCACAATTCAAACAGATATAAAGCCAGCATGTGGCAGACAGTCCTTAAAGCCAGGTTGCACCTTGCCTTGGCCAAAGAATATATTAATTGCATTATTTTTTCCATTCTTTATTTTTTTGTTTGTTTGTTTTTCCTCATTCTGCTCATCTCAAAGTTTGTTTATAATTCTGAAACATCCTTGCTCATCCTTTCTATCTTTTCTGGGTTTGGTTTTTTTTTTTTTCTTTCTCTATTGGAAATCATTCCTTCTGAGCCTTCTACCCTCATTTCATCCTGGTAGAAATGTGAGACAAGTAATGCTGAAGATAAACTTTTGAATGTGATGTGTTTGAGTTAGTTCAAAATTAGGTAAAACCACCCAGAACCCCAATGTCCTCCTTCGGTGGAAAGAAGAAATAGGAAGATAAGACCTAGAGAAAGTGGTGCAGATAAACCTCTCATTTTCTGCAGCATCACCACCTGAGGACATGTTCACACCTTCCAGTGCAATACTACACCTTTGGCTGTTGCCCAAAGCCACTGTAAGCAAAAGCACCCTGACACTAGCTTGGGTCCTGGAGGTAGAATAACTGCATTTACAGAGCACTGGACCCTAACAAAATAACTCTGTCTCAGCATGGCTAATTATCGAAGACAGAACATTATCCTGAAACCAGACAAGAAGCTGGCTTGGGAGTATCTATAGTATGTTGTGTGGTACAATATAGATATGCCAAATCAAAGCTACTGTTCAGTACAATCCTTCCTGTGAATGCTACTCCCACAAATGTCAGTCAGAATCATATTTCTGACATGAAGTGCCCAATGACAGCAACAGTGAAGTGTTTGGGAGTATGCTGCCTTCCAACTTTTAAGTCTTTTATGTATTTAAGATGTATAGCTGTCAAAGATAGAAGTTCTTCCATTATTCTTTGTCCTTCCAGTCTTTTATTTTGCAACTAGGCATATTCTCTCCCATCTGCCTTCTCTCCTACTGATAGTTAAGTGTTCTGCCTGTGGTGCATAAATGCAAAGTAATGGGATATGTGGGCAGGGATGAAGGGTCCATTAGACAAGAGAAATTCTATGAAAATGTGCAACCCTGGAATATTCACTTTCTTCAGCTTAATCACCCTATCAGAGTCCTAATTGGCCTGTCAATGACCCATTTCAAACTCCAGGTGTTGAGATCTGAGTAGCTGGAGAGAGGAGTGTTCTAAAATCTGTCCCAGTAATATCTTATAGGGGACATAACAGCAAATCTATGTGCTTTTCCCAATAGATTTTCCTCTGTAATCTTTCTTAGATGTATAGATTTATAGCTGATAGAAAATATGTCCTGGCTATTTCATATGGTCTGAACTATGGATCAGTTCTAGCTATACACACATTTTTTTTTCTAGGCGCTGCTCAGCATCGGCTGGTGAGCCATGGTACAGAATGTTGTAATTCTTTTATTCTGCAGTGTCTGCCTGTCTTATTTGTAGCTGATGGCTAAATTTCTATCTGATACAATTGCTGAAATAGCCTTGAAATGAGAACTGCCTGTAACTGATGTAGTGATGTCTACTAGCATTTGCAGAATCTAAATGACAAGCTCCAAACACTGGCCTCATCTAGAGTAGCATGTCCAGTTCTGTTTATCCCTGTTCCAAAAAGACATACTAAAATTGGTGCAGGCCAGGAAAATTGCTCCCGCTTTGGCATGGAGAATAGATTTCATTTTAGAAGAGACAGAGAACAAGACTAAGTGAGAGGATAGAGACCAGCTTAAGCTCTCCTTAGAGCATAATAGCCAGATCACAGCACTCACTTCCATACCAGCTGGGTCACATCTGGCCCATTCAGAGCACAGCAAGGTGCTCTCTCACACTCACTTGTGTCTGTATCCACACACAGATGCATGTGGCTCATTTAGCTTAAGAAAGCAGAAGGTATATTTATGTCAGAGTTTTAATTCAGGTCAATTTTGAAGCAGATCTCCTGATCTGATTGCTTCACCTTGCAGAATAGTTTTAGAGGGCACCAGATGGACTCCTTTCAGACAAAATTAATCTGGAATATGTGACAAAAGTTCATTTGGTGAGCTCCACTCACTGATGGGAGTTCAATCCAAAGGATCAGACTCAACTAAGCAGAGTAGGTAAAATCCCCAAACTGTTTGTAATGTCGGTGAGAACTTCTCAGCACTCAGTTTCATTCTACAGATTTGGTCATATTTAACGATGCTTCTTGCTAATGTAGACACAGCTAAATAATAAGTCTACTTGCTGAGAAGCAAACTAAGAGAGCACATGCTACGCATCACTGCCCAGCTAGATTGTTCCAAAGACTCCTTGTTTAAAATTAGCTCAAGCATTTTCACACTGCTTCAAGTTAACAACAGCGACTGTAGTGAAGAAATTACAAAGAACCATTAGAGTTATGAAATTTTGGATCATCTTTTCAGCAAGACAAAAAAAAAAAAAAAGGATAAGGGGTTTTAAAGGTTTTAACTTTATGGAAGGGATTACATGATCCGGCTGCTTGCTTTAAGCAGGGGATGGAGAGGACTTTGTCATCCCAAGAGCTTTTTCCCACTTCTGTGTAGTTGGGAGGTGTCACTTGCTACATTTATTTCACTGTGCTAGCAAAGAACTAAACAATAGTATTACAAATAGCAATGAAACAAGAAAGGATTTATTTGAAAGACAACTTTTGACTCTTTTTCCTCTCTGTAGTCATCACCAAGGAGTCACAACAAGGTCTCTATAACCAAACAAGGAAAACCTGGGTTAAAAAGCCCTGAAGAACTGTCACGCCTGACTAAGGGACATGAACTTGGGGAAATTTAAGAAATGCATCCTTGTTCTTAGACCTGATTTGAGTTCAAGGGAACACAGAAAAAAATATAGGATGGTATGTAGAATGTCTCTGGAATATAAATGAGCACCATCCCATATAGATGGACTTTCTTTCATAGACAATGGAATTATTTCCTTTTTCAGACAGGAGAGAGGCATAAGGGAGTTTCTTATGACCCTTTAATTCTTTCTCTTTGTTTACAAACAAAATTAGAGCAGTTTGAAGGTTGATGTAAATTTTATGGACTGGTTCCCAGGGGGTCATATGCTTTGTGGCTTATCAAAACGTACCCAGCTCTGGCAATACTGTAATCATTGGAGCACACACAGTCTAGCTGGTACCTATGACTGGAAAGAAAATCAGTGCTCGTGCCCAGATCCTTAACACATCTTTACCTCTCCCAGGTACATGCCCTAGGCTGTTGTCAAAGGGAAGGAGACCTGATGCTGTGAATAGTGGCTGTCATGGACCCACACAGCAGGAACATACCTCTTGCATTTCCTAAGGCTAAAGTGGCAGAAATTCTGGCCTTTTCACTGTTCACCTTAAACCTTTTGTTAGATTATACTTGCTACGCAGGGAATTTTGCAGAAAGAACCAAGTACAGAGACATCTCTGAACAGTCAGTTCCTCAGCAGCAATGGAAAATCTCTGCGGTATGCAGAAGACATGCGGTTTTGTGATTAGTGAGCAGGATAGAGAGGTCAGGAACTCAGCTTCTCGGCTCTCTCACTGACTTCCTCTCTGTCCTTGAGAATCCCACCTAAACTTGTACATCAGGACACATATCTCTCGAATGGCAGTCATGAAATCTACCTACTCATTGTGATCTGATCGTATTTATAAAGTCACTTTGCATCCTCAAATGGCAGGACTCTACCGGTCCTAAGAACCATTAGTGTGGGCTGAGAGATGTACAAAGCAAATAGTTAAAGTTCCACTATAAGAGTTATTTAAGGAAAGTGTGGGTGTAAGCCTGTAAGCCTTCATGTTCAAGAAACACACTCTTTGTTTCATTATTCATTTCCCACTTGGCATTCAAAATATTTAGAGACTAATCATTTTAACACTTGTGTATGGGGTTTTTTTTCTGTGACTGAGGATGAAGTAGTTCATAAAAGCCGAACAAGTTTTAAATAAGCAAAGTAAAAACCCATGAATTTTGGAAATTTGAGCACGAATTAATATATTCTTTAAAGGGGGATTTTTTTTTACTTACTGGCTGTGCTTGTGATGAATTTAAAATAGCATGACAACTCATTTTTCCAGAAATGAGGAACTCCCGAAATATCAGCATGATCGTTACTTAATTCTGTAATGTTTTTTTTTTTTTTAATAGCATTGGTTTGAATGACCTTCTTAAAGTTAATGACACTAAAGCATATATCAATAACAGTCTTAGGGAATTACATCAAGTACCATGTGTTGGCTCTGCCTGCTGTGTCTGCCCATCTCTTTTAGTGCCACAGCTGTTTAGTGCTTTTTCAAAATCAGAATGTCTATAGAATTCCAACAAGAAGTAGTAAATCAAGTATCATAATCAGGGTTGTCTTGAAAGTCTAGCAGCAGTCACCAATTCCTCTGAATGCTCTGCTACCCAGCATTTATCCTACATGCATGAAGCTCAAAGACTGACTTTAGGACAAATGATGGATGCTCAGTAGACTGGAGTAGACATGGAGAGAAGATCTGAGACTGAAATCAAGACTCAGCTGGTTCCAGGATTAGTATTTTGGGACAGGCCTGTAAAACATTCTGGGTAAATTCTAATTTCATAGAGATATAATCTGTACAAGCAACAGTATGAGGAGAATTTAAGCAAACACACAGATATTTAAATATAATTTTTTATATGCACTTTAAGACAGCATCAGTCAGAACTCATGCGAACAAAAATGATCTTGCACCTATCACTGTAGGCTGCCAGTTCCTGCCTTTATCTCATCATTTATTTAAAAGATGTGTAGATGTGGTGCTTAGGGACATGGTTTAGTGGTGGACTTGGCAGCGCTGGGCTAACAGTTGGACCTGATAATCTTAAAGGTTTTTACCAACCAAAATGATTCTATGATTCTATGATTTCTCTGATGAAGTTCATAAGAGTTCACATGGACAGCTCTGCCAGAATTACAGAAAGAGCAGTGGGAGGACAGTGACAAACAGCAGATGAAGAAGGATGTTGGGACCTTTTAGTGAAATCACTGGCTCATGTCACTGTAAAACTGCAGCCTATGTCTGCAGCAGAAGAAAAAAAAACCAACACTGTTTTCATGAAGGTGCAGATTGTGTGATTTGTACGGCTACAAGACTCTTATCTTTTTATCCATTCCTGTATGGGTTGTGACCATGGGGAAAATCAGCAATCAGCTTACACCAACCAGATGACTTGACACCAACTTACAGTTTTCATTATGATTTTCATAAGGGCTTTTTTTCTTGAAAGGAACTGGATGAAAAATACACTTTCTTTTCCATTTTTTAAATCAGAGGAAGTTTCAGTCGTATTGACCTGGTAGATATCTCATATGCAAGACAAAGTCAATTTTGCATTTCATATTTCTTATGGAAACTCAGCTATTCTTTAGGGGACCTGATTTTGATCTGGAAAATGTGCTCCTTATGGTTTGAATTCAACTCAAAGCTAAATCTCAGGGAGACCCGAGTTCCAGAACTTGGACTAAAATCCCACTAAAAGGGCACAAGTGCCATTGCTGAAGAATTTCATCTACAAGTCACATTTGGTTGCATCTCAGTAAAATTCCAGATCAAATGCCTGTCAGTCACTGTACAAGGCAGATTCAAAACAATGTTCTGGTCACTTTGAGGTAAGGACAGTAAGGACAAGTTTGGGAACAGACCGGTCAAGGGCCACACACTGAGAACAAACCCCACACACTCAGTTCCTAAAATGTACACAGGCAAACAGACCCCTTCCATCTCCACAGCACTCCAAAGTCACTCTTCTGTTCTGTGACCCAGGTGCCAGATCCATCTGAACAGACAGGGTGAATTTCTCAGCTGAGCCCAACACCACAGCATGTGGCTGAACACTCACAACATCTGAAGCTCTACAGCTCACCCACTGGGTGAGAAAATCCTGCAGAGCTCTGTTTTAGAGTCCTTGTCTCATGAATGCGTCTGCAATGGGCACTGAGTATTGACCAGAACCAGTCAACCCAGACGAGACAAAGCCAAGGAAGTATTCATGAAGAGCCAATGATTTTTCAGAAAATATGCAGACTCCTTGCTTGCCCTGAGGCTGTGAAAGAGATGTTGTGCCACCTCAGGAACAGTCACTGCTTAGGATGTCCCTTGAGCAGCCTTCTGCCACTCCCAGTGTCCTTCCTTCAATTTACAGAGACATTTGATATAGTTGTTGTCCATGCCAAGGCATTCTCCTCATTGTGTTAGCAACATTTGTGAAATCGCCTCAGAGGATTTTAGTGTATTCAGTCAGGGTTTATGAATGGGTTTTAAAGCAGAAAACCTGCTGTTGAATATCCATGCTCAGTCACACTGATAAGCAGGCACTTCGATGGTTAAAATATAACTTCTGTGAGATGAGTTTCCTCCCACTTGGGCAATTACTACAAAAAGAGTTCGCAGACAGGGCTGTCTCACAACAGCCCTTCTTCCTGCTTGTCCATCCTATGGCTTCATAAATCACTGCTTGTGACATCATAATCTGTTGCTGTGGGAATCCTGCTGGTATCACAAACAGAGGATTACGACCTCAAAGTAGGAGCAAACAGAAAGAAGAGATCGGTTCCGTGAGAAACAAAACATCCTTAGGGAAGATTAATAGATCATCCTCCCAGACCTTTCAAGATCAGGCTTACCCATGTCCTGGAAACCTGAGATCAGATTCCAGATAGCTGTGTCTTAGTAACCTCATCTGCAGTGTCAAGAACCTACTGAAGACTTCCTTCACATCCCTCCACAAAAAAAAGCTGGGTAGGGATGCAAGGCAGATAGGCTTTTGCAATAAGTTCTTAGGCAAAACACAGAAAAATATCTCTTTTGTGTTGACAGTGTAAAACATTCCTACCAGATAGGGTAAACTGGCTATAGTCGGATGAAGAATCAGAACTGTCAGGGTTGGAAGCGACCTTAAAGATCACCCAGTTCCAACCCCCCTGCCATGGGCAGGGACACCTCCCACTAGATAGGTTGCTCAGAGCCCCATCCAGCCCCATCCATATGCATATAAACTGAGTTTATACAAAGAAAGCTCAGTTCAACTTCTAGCATCTGCTCATTTGTGACTTTATTTTGCATATTTTCATCTTAAAAACACATGCCACAAGGTTTTGGCCATATCACTGTGGACACCTATGAGAAGAGTCCCCTACGGGAACAGCTGCCTGACATACTCTATCTAAGCAGGACACTTATATCCGAGTAGCTCAGGGAACTAGTGCGTCACAGGCATGTGTCAGTGATATCATCCTCCTTATACTTCCTTCAGTAAGAGGGAGGAGAATGGCTCAAGATGTTCCGTGCACCCATGCTATAGCTGACTGAGACCCCTCTGAGTTACTGCAGCTTTGGAGCTCATGCCAGGGCTCTCAGGAGTGGTGCAGCTGGGAGTTGGTGCTTTCCATAATTCCACACAAGCTTCTTCCAATGTTTATTCTTTACTACTAATCTACTTGAATAGAATTTGAAGGAAATGCAAGATCACTAAAGGCATATGCAAATATAACTTTTTGCTTGTAGGTCATTGCCATAGAAACTATTGCTACAGGATCTAGAGACATGGCCAGATCATCAGGGCACAGAAATGAGGGTCTCAACCTCTTGGGTGCAGTAACATTAATACTTATGGAGGTTTACATCATTTTTTTCAACAAATTATTTATGTTCTTTTTCACAGTTTTCTTACCTTCTAAATGGGAATGAAAAACCCAGTTTGTCTCACCGGAGTCCTAGGAGGAAGCCTGATTTTGTGTGAACAGGCAACTGCAGAAGACAGCACAAGTGCTTTTTAGAGACTTTGCAATAAGATTCAACCTCTGTTCCAGACTCAGGCCTAAGGAGTCTTTGCATATCCCCAGCCTAGGGACCTTTCCCTGTTAGTGTCTCAGGGCAATAACTGAGGGTCACCCAGCAGACCCTTACTCTTCACGTAACACTAGATCTTTCTAGAGTCAGTTTGCAATACTCTGCATAGTACCCGACACCATGTACAATACTGCTGCACCACCTACCAGCACGTAGGGGAAGGAGGGATCCCTCTGAAACTGCTCTTGAAGCAACGCTGCTTTCAGCTGTCCATGACATTACCCCAGGCCCCCTCTAGGTTCAGCTTGTCTATTTAGTAAAATTAAAAATGTGCTTCTTCAAAAGAAACCATTCTAGCTGAGGGTGTACTCAGTGAGCAATCTTAGACAGCGCTGTAGCCTAAAGCAGTCTTTCCCCCACGCTTCCTGCCTTATGTTCTTGATGCATCTCTTGTGCTGGCAGTAGCAATTGCATAGCCTCATAACACAGAAAACCTGTAATTTTTTTTCTATGTGTTTTTCAGACAAATCCGCTTGGTCATATTATAGATGATACGACAGCTAGCGCTGTCCCAGGGGAAGGGAATGTGTGGTCAGAGGCACAGGGGGAAGAGCTGAACCACTGCTTTTGGCAGAAGCCCACACTGAGACTGGGCTAAACTGCTGAGGAAAGAGTTCCCTCACCTACCTATTTTGTCATCATCCTCTCACCTTCTTTTACCTTCAGTCTCATTCCTCGGGAGAGGTACTGAAGGATACCATTTAAACTTTGTTTCATTAAACTTTGTTTCATGCTCTGGCAGGGGGCATGGACCTGATGAGCTTTGGAGGTTCCTTCCAACCCCTAACATTCTGTGATTCTGTGATTCTGTGATTCATTACAGTAGCTTCCCAAATTTTCCTGGGCAGGTGAACATACAGGTAATGTGGAAGTCTGTATTACACCTTGAGAGAGTACTGGAGTGGAAAGTACTTGAGAAGGCTGAAATAGTTGTTGAAAGCTATTTGCTGTCTGGTTTCTAGGAGACAGCATGACTCATTGCATCTTTGCTTGTAGTCTGCACCCCTCAACCATTTATCAGCTAACACACTTGATCAAGACTGATAAAAAATCTTTTAGAAAAATTATAGAGAGCTGCACTATAGAATGGGAACATTAAAGTGTGGAAATAAAATGATTGCTGAAGATAAGGTCTGTTCCACTAGCACCGAAGAATGTAAGCTCACGTTCATCCCAAGGGATTTATTGGTGGAACTCCCACTAGTGCAAGTAATAAATGCATGCATAAATTGCTCTGTATCCTGACAATTTTCCTCTAACCATGCTTTGACTGAACTTCACAGTCAGCAGTCTTTCTGCATGTGGGTGGGTGCGTGTCTTCAAATTATTTTTGCCATTATTCCATTCAGCACTACCTAAATATATCAAAACTAGAAAAGAGTCTTAATTTTAGTTAAAAGTATCATTTACATATACACACCATTACAAAAACAATAAATAACAGTAGTAGCAGTAATAACAGTAATGGTCCAGAGCGTGATTTCAGAACCACAAAAAAGCAGACGTGGATTTGGTGCAGTAATCATAAATAAGTAATAGCTGGCAATTAACACATTGCATTTCAAGCTCTGAAAGGAAAATGACACTAGTGTGATAAGGCTGTTTTCTTCAGCTCATTTAGAATAAAGGTGTAAATGGCATATATGACATTTCATAACTGTATATGCCGAGACATTAGAATGCAGGAAAGAAGGCAGACACATCATACGTAGGTTACAAAGGAAAGTTCAGCTACTGCTGTAGAATGTATGGATTCGGTCTTATAAAAACAGTGCTCTGAATGCCTTTTCTGACAAGTAAGAATATGTTGTCAAACATTTTGATTCATCAAATGTTATCTTCATAATACAAGAAAAGTATTCTAAGCCCTGACAAAGCCCAGGAAGCAGAAAATAAGATAAACCAGAACAACTGCTCTGCCTATACAGGAAAAAGAATCAATAAAAATGACCACTGAAAACAAGAACATTTCTTTTTAGGCAAATACGGGGCTTCCATTTTGAGGCCAATGAGGTAAAAAGCTCATGCTGAATTTTAAAAGGCACAGCTGAAGAATATGATTGACATTTTCTACAGTGTGTACCAGCTTTAGAACTGTAAACTTTGTGTTTAAGTGGTTTAGATGCCTATGAGTGACACGTTCATAAAGGAGATGCTAAAAGTCAGGGATGTTAGGGATTGGAAGGGACCTCAAAAGATGATCTAGATATAGATTCAGATCAAACATCTCTCCTGAACTCAAGTGGACTCCAGGTAAGGGGTTTTGTATAAAAGAAAAAAAAGAAAAAAACAAAAAAAACCAAACCAAACCAAAACAAAACAAAAAAAAAAACTCTGTCTGAGGTTACTGTATTCAGCCCAGCTCCACCTCGAGTGGACAGGCAGCTGCTCTCAGTGTAGATCAGGGCTCGACACTATGGTGTTGCTAAGCAAACTAGAACCAGAGACAGCTTCCTCCCGACTGCAGGCTCCACTGTGCCACGGCTGGGCAGCCAGCTCCGAAAGGGAGCAGCCACCCGTGCAGAGCAGCCTGGCAGAGAGCTGGGGGCCATGGCAGCCTGGTCCAACCCATGCCCTCCGTGCTTGGACCTGCTGCCTGTGACTCACACTGAAGCTTGTCCTTTCTCAAAAGTGTTTTACTTTCACTAGAAAGGCTGGCGAATGAAATGTTTTCTCCAGCTTAAAACTTCATGGTTTTGGTTCAGTAGAATCTCTACATGCACGCATACAAAGGGTTCACGAAAGTATTTTTAAAATATGTGTTAACTTAACCAGCAAAATGACTATACCAATTAACTACGCAGCCTGTCTCCTAAGCTCCTCTGCCACTTTACTGGTAAGTCTTAGATTTACCTTGGATATTTCCAATTTAAATGATTTAAAATTAATACATGACTCATTTTGCTGGCCGTGGCTTATATTCCTCTGCGTCTCTATCAAGATTCCTTATTGCTACGGCATGAAATATACAGAAGTGAGGAGAAAAAAAAAAGGCTGGCGTCCAGGTGATCTGTTCTCTCCTAGCATGTGGGAGAAACAGGTTCTCTTCCAACCCTCTTGTTCCCCAGGCTGTCATGGGCACCAAGTGCTGCAGAGATAGCAGCAGCAGCTTCTCCAGCTGATTAACCAGAGACAGTGACAGACTTTAACAGGAGTGCTACCCGGCACTCCAGAGCCAGAAGAATAGTTGCCTCAAAATAGAAGCAGATGGGTCTGCGTGAAACGATGGGACTTTGGAATTCAAAAAAGTGTGTTAGTGGGGAGGGAAAGAGGGAATTGTGTATCTCATTTTAAAAGGAATATGTACACTCTGTCTCTTGCTATCTTTTCCAGCAGGAAGATAAGGAGGTCAGGCTGCGCTAAAATATAATGAGCTGTGTAAACTGTGATTTTAAAATATGTTGAAATCTTTAATAGCAACAGTAGAAGATATTTACGAAAGTACCATGTTATAGATCATTTTTACAGGGATAATTATCCTGGTAATAAAACTAAATAGGAACAAACATGTTTTTTCTCTCATATTTTGAGCAAGACTCCGTAGAAAACAGAGAAATGTCCTATTTTACAAATCAGGTCTGAATTTTAAATTTGCAATTGACATTTCCTGAGCATGAAAGATATTTGCTGGTGTAAGGATCAACCTCTCAAGTCAGTAGGCCTGAGTCTCCAGCAGCTTTTTACACCGGGGTAACTCCTTAGACCTCAATGAAATCGCTCTGGATCTGTGCTCTGGTAACTGAAAACAGAATTATCATCAAAGGATGGATTCCCACTCACTGTAGAAAACCTAAGGATTGGACTTTTATTTGTCAATCTGATCTTCATATAGCAAATCTGCATCCTAAGGGCATGTTGCAGGGCTTGATACTGCTCTAACATGGAAGTCACTTGTTCCTCCACAGTATCACAGGTAGCAGTGCTTCAGTGTCCTCCAAAATGCTGAAAATTGCACTTATCATAGGATTCAGATCATCTTTGGTCACAGACCTGTAAAAGTTCACACTATATTAGAAAATAACATGGGACTGGACCCATTTTCTGACTCTGAGCAAACTTTTTTCCCATCCACAGGATTAAAGTCTCTCAGCCCCCAAAGCAGACTGACCGCATTTAATACGCTTATTGAGGATGTGTTTGGCCAATGCTGAGCCCTGAACTGTGTGTGGGCAGTGTCTGGGAGAGCACTGGGATGCCACTGACAGTGCACGCAATGTGACCATATGGATGGTCATGCACCGGTGCGCACGGCGGTGTGGTAGCCTGGCTCAGTTTAGCAGTATAAAAATAGTGTCTAAGCCCGTCTGCTGCCTCTTAAATGCCCTTCTTAGATAAATTGACACCTAGAGATGTCCATTTCTCCTCATTGAGTTTAGAAACTGTTTATGGTGACTAACTCACACCTAGACTGTAAGTTTCTCATGCCTAAAGTGAGGTACCAGAGAGTTTCAGGGACACCATGTATATCAGCGTATATCAGTGTATATCAGTGAAGGAAGAAAGGAAAAGGAGGGCAGATTCTTACTGCATACGCCTGGATTTAATATCTGGTAAAGCTGAGTCTTTGTGTAAAGAAAGAAAGAGTGAAAATAAGGCAGTCTCTGCCACATGTAGATCGATGCAGAAGCAAGCATTCACTGAGGCAGGCGAGATGCTGACACCATGCTTTTCTCCTGTCTGCTTTGTAAGCAATATAAACAGTAATAGACATTGTATCATTTTAAATTGCCTCGTTGAATGTAGTGCTGATTTTAGACTTGGTTTGAGCCTCCTAGCTACTATGGAGCAGAGAATATTTACTCTCATCTTAGAAGATTTTACCTGGCGAGACAGAGCGAACAGCAGTCAATACCATTAGGGTGAGCAAGATCCTTCTGCACTCCCAGCAATTCTTCAGGGCATCGTCCCCGCAGAGCCCTTGGGGAATCTCAGAATCAAGTGGAAAAACAGAGTAGTGGGCATGTCAGTGCAGACTGATTAATCTTCAGTCAAGTTAGAGTTTGGGGGACACACAGACATTTATCGTAATGTAAGGAGAGACAAGCCCCTGCTTACTGCCCTTCTTACCTAATGCCTGAGGTGGCCTCGGTACTCAGACCTGGCAGACACCCAGAGAGAGATGCTGATATTCAAAGCTGCAGTTGCTGATTCTTTCAGTGTCCCTTGATGCATCTGATTAAAGCAAATGATCGATACTAAACTTTGAGAAAAACTAGTGTGGGGATGTTAAGGATGACAGCCCATGAATAAATAACTCTGATAATGGCATTTGTCTTACTATATAGCTCATTCATAATTTAGCAAGAATAATGCCCATTAAAGAACACCTAGAATGATCACTGCCAAAATAAAGAGTTAATTGGTTTCTATCTTCTGGGAAATCTCTCATAATAAGTTCAGAATGGAAAACTGACTACAAGCTCTATATAGTAATTATAAAAGTATCTACTCTCCAGGTTACCATCTCCTCAGTTGGTCTTTCTTCAGCGCTTTTTGGATGCCTGCTTTTGATATATGTTCTATAACTTGGAAAGGAAAAACTTTGAGAGAGGTCCCATCTCTCTTTCACAAAAATAAGGAAGAATTCAACCCAATCTCCACTGAAGTAATCAGAAAATTATTTGGGTCCCAAAGTAAATTTCATGGCACTCTTAAAGTAAGTACTGATCCTTATTAAGCAAATCATTGTTGCTGTATGCTAAATTTAGAGGAAGAAATAGCCCAGTTATGTCGGAGGAGTTATGTACTTTAATAAAATGTAGCTTGAATATTCATACTGTACAGTTATGTAACGCCTATAAAATGTTTCCTGCCCCACCACCACAAAAACAGTTTGCAGATGTCTTTTAATCTAGAAATACTGTCTGTCTAAGGCAAGAGGAGAATGCCAATACCAGAGCCCTGCTCTAACAAAATACAAGTGGTTTATATTTTCATGTAAGGCTTGTGCATATGCACAGACACATCTGTTCACTATGCAGACCCACAGCCTGAAATGGATAACAGTGGCTTGGGGAATTAATGCCAGCCTCACTTGAATAACAAGCACTTGTACTCCTAACAGTCTTCACAGCACTAAAACAGGATACACTTCTTTGGACATCATGTCAAAATACAAAGTACTATCTGATCATGCCCTCACTGGCTGGTCACCTGTTTCTATTTAACGTCTTCTTTTTAAAAGGTATACTATGATGGTGACGGAGCCAGGGTGTTTCAGAAGCATCCTGGAGCAATACTTCATGTGGAAAATTATGGTGTCCCATAGTGTTTCACATCTACCTCAACTATATTAAACACTACATAAACCAGTCTGAATTCCAGACGTTCTCTCTAGATATTGTAAGTATTCTATGCCAATATTTATGAGATCAAAACCATGCCAAAGCTTTAAATCCACAATTCTAAATAGAAACTTTGGGTTTTGCAGAAGACTAAGCCCTCGGCACACTGCTCCCCTCCCTTAAACATGCCACAGCCTCAGCCTTGAATGTGACCACAAATGTCACCACCATCACTTCTCTTGAGTCAAAATATAGAAAAGCAGGAGGGTACTTAACAGTGCCCTCCAGAGTTTTACTTTTAGAGACCAAGCAGTTCAGGTACTGAAATCCAATGACTTCCCACAGAACAGTTTATCTGATGCCTCTGTCCCCAGACCCCGGCAGGGCCTCTGCTGCCTCTCATGTGTGTGAGTCAACATCAGAAAACAGCCATTGCTAATTGGCACTTTTTTGGCCAGAAACAGTTTCACAGGCCTGAAGGAAGAGGCCAGGGAGATGTGGGAGAGGGGAGAGGAGGTGAAACAGTCCAGCTCCCCTCAGGCCCACTAGCAGCAAGGTTTACCAAGATCTCAAACAACACTCAGGGTTTGCATTACTATCCCTCTGGACCATCATCCTTTACATTGCTGAGATTTCCTCCTCTCCTTCCAAGCCATTTTTGTCTTTTTTTTACCTGCTTAGGTTTGTAGTGCTAGGAGTGCTAAGAGTGGAGGGCTGAAGTATCAAGACAGATGAATGGAACAAAAGAGGAGACAGAAGAGAAGGTGCAAGATATTTGTCCTGGATAGAAAAGTGTCTCTCTGGTTCTGTCCCCCTGTATAGAGGTACCCCACGATAAGCACCACATGGCACAAGGTAAGGGGAACCATCACAGGGCAACTGCACACGCACACACACACACACAGAGAGAGCTGTTCTGGGTTGAAACCATGCAGGTTGGAGTGCTTTGAGCTCACACCATTTCACCTCAGGCCAAGGGGTTTTGTCATGTGGGTATTTTTTCTGGTGTTTTTTCTTTTCCCCAGGGGAAGATGGGATTTTCCTGGAATAATATACATGTGCTTCCATGTGCTGAATTGCGCTTTCCTCCTGTGGCTGTCCAGAGAGAATTGTGGAGGACTGAAGCACACTAATGCGGAGAGCTCACATTGCGTATACCATGCGAGCCATACCAGGGAGATTTTAGTCTCCAAGGATAGCAGCCCAATATACTTAATGAACACTGTTACCTTCTATTATTTCCTGTAAGAGAAAGTGAAGAGAGATGATTCACTAAGAAAATCTGCATAATTAGGGTCCATCATTTCCTACAGGCAGGAACATCACAGGCAAAGCAGAACACTTTCCCCCACCCTTTTAGCAAATCTTCTCAAGTAGCTGTTAGCTCCTCTGCCTCTGTAAAGGATGAAGGCAGAGCTAATGCCAAAGAAACCTTCACCAAGAGAACTGCTTCCCCCTTGCTGCAACTGCCACTGCTCCCCCCGCTTTCTAAATGCACATATATTCTGCTTAGGATACGACCAGCTCAATTTCATTTTCGCTTATGATGTCTGGTTTTTATGTCGATTTATAAATCATATACTAACCACAAACTGAATTTTGGTCTGGCAGCTGAGGAACAGTATGGCAGTCTGCTGAGGTCTGGTCTTTGCCA